>JAHZMT010003914.1:0-28443 GCA_027743785.1 Sinhomidia bicolor
ACTGTTTTTCCGAAACCTTAAACAGAAATACGGTGTATATAAATATAATGTTCACTCCAATACTAATAGCTTGACGCATGTAAGCAGAAAAAGCTTAAAATATTTTACGGTGTTTTAAGGGGAAATTAAGATTGGCAGAAACGGTGATGTAACCAACTCACAGTCAGTCAAAGTAGCAGCACCTAATTTTTAATAGAACCTCTCTGTTGTAAAGTATTTTGTCATGTTGCACAACAGTGGATTTTATGGGAGCCTGCCATTCTACCTCAATATGTACACTTTCCGGAAATACAGAATATTGGTTTCCTCAAAAGTTGTGTGCAATAATTGCACAAGTACTGCTAGATAGAACAAACACGTTTGAGTTTTGGCTCATTAATACTGTTTCGAAAAAATTATCTGGCTTTTGATGATATAACCGTACTAAAATCCACTAATTAAATTATTTCCCTAATTTCTAGACATCCTTTGTGCAATCCAACCATGTTGTAATAACAAACTCAACTATGGATAATGGACATACTCAATTGTTGACGGGGCCACCTCAACAACTAAATTGTACTTTAAATGTAGGAATTTGCAGTGTCGTGTGCAATGAGCCCACAAGACTTGCATGGAGCTCCACATTTTGCGATTCGGAGACTGGTAGTTGCATTTGTGACTGTCGTGATGTAAGAAACTGACGGAGTACTTATTAATACATTTCATAGCATTATTTTTTTTTTTCTTGACGTCAACAAACATGAGGAAATCATATTTGTTTTTAGAGCATTCCGAAGAACTGCGAAAAAACTCCGTTCACACCTTGTTTTCAAAACTGTGTTCGCAAAAACCCAAATCCAGACGTGTACTTATACGAAGGAGGTAACTGTCCTTACCCCCAGGAAAACGGCACGGTAGATCATCAATGTGCTTGCGAATGTACTGTTCGAGATGATTATGATGAAACAAATGACATAGATTAAAAAATATCAATTAAAGTACTGAAATTCATAAACTTTTTATGAGAATGAATCTTCACATTGAAATTAACTACGCATAAAACCTACTTTATTTATTAATGGATTGGTTATAAAGTTCAGTAATAATATACCTAATTACTAATTGATTACTTTGAGTAAAAGTCATTTCATTTGGAAAAGTCAAGTTGAGTGAACTTGATAAGCAGACTTGATTTGCTGTCATAAGTCTAGATGGCAATTTACATATTTTTTTCTCGGACCGCGGTAGGTAGCTACACTTAAGCTGTTGTAGTATGCATACAGGGTATTTAGCGCCTAGCTATTTTTTGCCGAGCGTTTGGTGCCAACCACTATGTTGACACAATGCAAATTCAAGATATGTATATTATATCATCACCATCTCTTCTTAAACTTTTTTATAAGCATTTGTCTATTTTTTATACTTGTCTATCGACACCATGCATATTATGTGCTGTCGGTCTTTTTTTGCTTTTCAAAGCTAGAATTCATAGAATTCCCGTTTTAATGGAAGACTCATGTAAATGTTCGTTGCTTGCTTCTACTATACCGGACATGTCACATCACGTCATAGATGTCATCCTCATGTTGACGACTTGTAAAAGGCATGTTATGGATGCTTAGAGTTTGGCGGAGTTTAACCCTGAGGTAACTAATTTTTTCTGAACGCACAAGTGAAAGGGGAAATTTAATACAACGTGACATTTCAGATAGAAAAGAAAAACTTTTAATGGCTTTTGCTGACAAACCTAAAACAATGAAACATTAACAGCATGAACTCAACATGGTGTTGCATTGTTGTAAATGAATTTTTTCATGTACATATACTTATGCAATACATACGTACATATGCGATAGTTTTTTATTACAATTACTGGTGTTCCAAGACCCATTACGATTAAATAAATAGTAGCTCCAATAAAATACAATTAAATTATCTGATCATGATTCTGTTATTTATCACTCGTGACTTTACTGTAAATCTTGTTGTAAATAAATATGGAGAATTCTTTTCCGAAAATTAGCTAGAGTTATCTTTTGCAATAATTTGTACTTTCGATACGCTGTGGACGTTTACGAAAAATTCGAAACAATCATTAAACCATTGCAATTATTAGTTCATTGACATATTGCAAAATACCAGTGTCATAACAGTTTAATTATTATAAAAACCCTTACTTCCTGTCAAAGCGTATTTATTATCCTTTGAAGTTGGAATTAAAATGTGTAAACTCCAGTTAGCAGAGATGATACTATAAAACTGCAATGAAAAAATTATGCCGCAAAAAACCAAGCTATTCTAATAAAAAACTACGTGCTTAAAAGAAACTGGAATGCTTGAAACAATTTCTTTTTTTAAAACGTGATGAAACTGATCAGGAATTTCTCACACAGGTGAAAAACGTTGACACTAAATTGTAACACCTTACCTCACAAGTTTTACTTGCGCATGTACCTAATACATACTTTTCATAGACTGCGCAACTTAATGTATTTTTGTTAAGTTTGTCTTGTTAAGCAGAAGAGCATATGACAGCAAAACGTCGCGCTAGTCATAAAATATACATAGTTGATAACAATGCGCAAGAATAAAAAGTATATTTTGTAACTTTTATAGCCCATCTGACGACTTCCGATTATGAGCAAAGCATTAAAACAGGCTGGAAACATGAGTAACGAACCTGTCATTCCAGAAAATTATTTGCCTTAACATTTTTTTGCTCTTGGATTCAAGTCCTCTGTCCTCCCTCAGTAATGACTGATGCCACTAGTAATTTAATTTAATTACACAACAGGTAATCATAAATTAACTTTGTTCATGCAATTGTGGTAATAATATTATAATTTTATTATAAACACTGAGCATCGCTCTAGTCGGTTGGGGTCTCTGGTCCCCACAGATGCTGGATGGTACGGATAAAAATTGCTTTCAACAATTACGTGTGATGTTCATACCAATTATAGTCTGCCCATAAAACGAGCATAAAAATGTAGAACGGTCTTTGCTCAGGAAAGCATAAAGTGATTGTTTGCTTGTGGTGGTAGTGAGCAATAATAATTAGATTTTTTTACGTCGGTCACCACACAGGAGAGGCAACGTAGTTGACAGGATGTGCAAATGTACCTACGTACCACCAGAGGAGCTTTATGTTATATGTTAATCTTAATTATTAACAACAACTTGTGCCAAAACGGTAAGAGTAAACAATAAGATGAAAGAAAGGCTTCTTCGTGTTCTTAGACTTAACAATAAGCAATGTTATGGCGTTTTGATGCACATACAAAATGAGGACGTAAGAGAATTCAAGTGAAGTGTGAAATAGACACTGAGAATTGTGCGTCATGCATGCAAAAAAAAATTATTACCATCAGTATATATATATGTAACGGTTTTTACGGACAGGTCCATAACTTTTAGCGAGTGTGCCTCCCTGTCTACAAACCAGTATTTTTTATTTTGATCTTGAAACGTTCCAATTTTAGCCGAGGCAGTTTTCACCAATGTACTGTTTTTACCACTTGCTTATTTTCTTATTGTTTTGTATATCTACAACAATGTCATCATAATATACAACGACATTTAGATTTTATAGTGTACGCGCAGGCTATCTTTCAAATTTTTATACTAAATTTAATAAGAGTCTAGAAATGCGAACGAAAAACTCATCATCCCTGTCTTTAGGATGACATTTTTTACGAGCTAGTTGTAAATCATTCATTTTTACTTGGTTATTTGTGTCACTGTCAACAAAATTATGAGGACAACACCTGCTTTGTATTTCAATCAGTGTTTTTTGAATTGGAGTGGTCCTGGTCAAGAGTGAAAACCACAATGCATGTACATAGCGTACATACATACATAACTACATGTTATATTTTATTTTAAATATGAATATGACATTTTCTTATTACAAGTTCAGAATCAACATGAAAATGGTGTAAGCTTTTGCACGCATGTAGTCTCGTCCAATGAAGAAAAAACTGTCAATGCGTCTTTGCAAATTAAAATTGACGAAAAATCATTTCTTCTGTAGGATTGAATGAGACTTTTATTACTTAGAGAATCCTGATGGCCAAAAAAGATACGTGGCTTGAGATGGTAATAAAATCTCTTGATTGTTCTTCTGGTTTTATTGTATAAGTTTGTTGGTTGCCCGAATTGTAGGAATCAAGCAGAGTTTATCTTGAAGAAGAAGAAGTGCACAGGAGATAACCAGAAGTTTTGTTTGGTAATAAGAGATATGTTGTTGTTGGTAGTTTTAAGTAACTTCTTTTCTTTTAAATAAAAAAAGTCGCTGATGAACTACATTCGAACATAAAAATTTAGTAATCGCACTTGAAGTTTAGGGGACAGTGCTATATTCTTGTGTACCACATAAAAATTTACTGCTTTTGAAAAAACAACCAATTTAACAGAAGTCGTGGTCGTGCAGATAGCATGCTCTTTTTCACTTTTCTTCCCACAACATACTGGTATGTATGTGCAGGTGTAAAAAAAACATTTCATCAAAAAGAATTTCTTTTGGTTTTGATTTGAATTGATGTCATCATAACGGAGTAACCAAATAGTTGTTTCTGTTTACTTTTAAAACTTCAAATCAACCAGGTATATGCACGTTCTTTTCTGCTTAGTCATTCCACAAGATGAACTTTTCATACTTCAGTAGCAATTAATTTAATTTGGGAATTTGTGGTGGATTTAAGAGTAACCTAATAAAAAGATTAGCAGTTATTCTCTCTATACATAAGAAGGCTATTGATGTGGTGCGTTACAATGAATCATTATTACCTATATGAAGTCACCTTTACCCAAAAAGTTATTTATTTTTTTCACTTTGTATGTGGATGTCATGCTGGGGCGTCTGCGGTATATTGGCTTTTGAGCAAATCCCTGTATAGAATGGCATATGGCTGATGATTTAATAGAATTTCAAAATTTACCGGAATTAACACATACAAAGGAAGAAAAATAAGAATTTATGCAGGTAAAAAAAACCACGTTTTGGAGCAAACAAAAGGTAAAAGTGTCGGTGCAGGGAACAACTAGAAGTAAAGTAACAATAAAACCAAACCTTTTAAATTGCCGACCAAAGATAACACAGATGCCAAGAAATAATGATTCTGAAATAACTGATTTTATTTACAACCAAGGCAGAAACTTTACATCTCGTCAAAATAAATGGAACTCTTTATCTACTTACATCGGCAATTTCCTTCTGGCAATATCTTATGGTTCGTCGTTGTAACTCACACAGTAAGATAATGGACAATTTTATTATTTCTTCAGTTTTTAAGTTCAGTTTAGTACTACGAAATCTACAATTTTTAAGTATTGTTTATTTAGTAAACTGTAGATTAAATCAATTGTCTAAAGATTATTCAAGGAGATAAGAGAGTAGTAAATAAATGCCTATTCTGGTTTGGTCATTTCATCAGAAATGTACAAATACAACAAGAATTATTATTGTTCCTGTACTTACTACAAGAGATCACTGAACTGACCATTGATCTTCTCAGAACTACATACATAAATACCTACATGCATTACCTTGTATAATTGTACATAGGTAATGATAATGATCACCTTAAAGACATGGAGCAAAGTTTGCAAAAAAAGTGTCAACTTTGATGCTCTAGAACTTTGGTGGGCTATCTCTGCTCATATAAAATCATATAAATGTTCCTAATACGACAGTAGATTGCAAAACATGATACTGATGATATGGTAAAGTAGACGTATATTATTTTGTACTTATATAGGTATGTAATATGGCATCCGAAGAATAATATATGTATCAACAAAGTGCGGGCGGTAAGTCCATTAATTTTATTACGTCTTCTCTGAATTTAAAGAACCTGATTAATATCGAATACCTTTAGTTGCATTAAACGGCAAATCGAAAAAAAAATTAAAAATGTGTTTTGTGCATATAATACTTGTCGTATTAATATTTTTAGAAGGAATAAAACATGTTTGCTATTATTATACACATGTTGTTTCTCTGACCAAGCAAAACATAAGCTTTGTTTGTGACGTGCGTGTTTGTTAATTTGAGATAAATATAAGCATCCAATTCCACTAGTTTTTTCAGCTGGAAGATAAATTTTCTCAGCTGGTTGTTGTTGCTGAGAAAATTCGAATTTCCTCTATTGAGACGAAGACAATGATCTAATAAATTTTAAGCACACAATAAAAAAAGAGTGGTCCATAATTTATGGAGAGAGCAAAAAAATTTCCTCTAACGCAGCATTTCTTGTTAGCAAGCTGTTGTTGAAGTAATTTCTGCTTAGGTACGTGTACAACCCCATAAACTAGACGGACATGTAAATTGATGAAAATGACATACATATTATACTTAACTTTATACTGCACATTATGCTTGGATAAGATCATGATGATGTAAATAAAATCATTTCCCTTTCATCTTCTCAATTACTATTCATCAAGTTCAAATGTGACTTCAAATATTGTATGTCTGTATATATGTATATACGTCAGCGCAAGCACATTTTACAGATACACAGGTAAATGGACTGCTAAAAGAAATTCAAGAAGGAAAAAATATCGTCTCTTCTTTCAGTTATACATTACTAATGATCCTGTGTGTGTGGTTTCAGGATCATGTCCTGAAATGAAAATGATGTTTAAACTCATTTGCAACTCAAAAAAATTCACAATATATGTATAAACCTGGCTCTGCATTGATTAGTGAATCTACAAAATAAGGTGAACAAATGAGGCTGGGCTACCAACCAAACAACCTTTACAAATCAACAAGGGGCAAAATTTACGTATAAAGTACCAGACGAGAAAAAAATGTTGATGTAGGGGAGTTTAGCTGTAGAAAAGGAAAGTATGTATGTATTTGTGCATAAATAACATGACGTCCAGTTCTAAAAGTATCTTTGACAGTCATTGACAATAGTCAGTGTAAGCGATAAAAATGTCCAATAAACGATCAATATAGGTAGGTACAAACAAAATAGTATCTTTTTTATGTTGAGGGCAAATGCCCCAGGAGTCCCAGTCCCATAAAATTGATAAGGACCAGGTTGCTGTTTAAGGTAGGTTATCTTAAAATGCCATTGTTTTCGTTGGTTTTTATTAGTTTTGTTTTCAATCAACTAGTTAGACTAGTTGAACTCAACAATAGTCGTGGCTACAAGTTCACAGTGTGTCACAGACGGACAGGATAATGGCAGAATTGGAAATGGTGGAATTCTTTTCTACAAGTTGCACTTTGATTTATCTACTTTCATTGTCCACTTAATCCACCTATCTAATGTTGATAATAATGCATGCACTTTACTTTCCATTATGAATGGATGATTATACCTACCTACACGTATTATACTTGACATATGTGGTTTCTTAACGAGCTGATAAATACTATTAACACGATATATTTCAAGTTTCGGCTTCACTTTCATTTTCTACAGATTTGCGGTTTTATGCAAGTCAAACATTATTATATACATGCGTAAACAAAGTTGATGAGGACTTTTACCTGGTGAAAAAAAAATTGCAAAGTAAATTTTTTTGCAAAGATGATTCTCAAGTCTATATAATGTGCCATTGTATTATGAATCCTTTCAAATAGATTGACGCTTTGGTAATCATATTACAATAGAATAGGCTATAAACAATAATTATGAAGTTTGTGATCGATATAGTAGATTCAATGATGACAATCATGATATCAGTTATCGGCATCGATAAAAATGAACAGCATATTTTTGAAAATATACCTACACCGAAAAGGGGAAGAACCTTTAAAATATTTTATTGCAATTTTTTGCACTATAACTTTTTACTGGAACCTAAAGCCCATTACAATAAAAACCTTGCTGAAATATTGAAAGACTACATAATGTTATAAAACGTAAAGAAACAGATCTCATGTTTAGATGCATGTAGGAAGCACGAAGTGGCAGGGTGGGGCATTGTGAGACGCCAAATAAACAGGTTGAAGTATAATGCACGATGTACTACACATAAATGTGACTGTTGATGTGTTACCGTAATCGATTTTGTCTGGATTTACAAATGAATACATGTTACCGGAAATATAAATTTACATTTAGTTGATTTTATACAGTACAGAAGATGAATTGTTGAACAGCTAGCATGATTTTTCTTGATTGAGATCTTATCGCACCAGATGAGAGCCGTCTACAGTTCAAAGTTTTCAAAAAGTATTCCGTGTGCATGTAAATAAAAATGTAGACAGTTACGAGTAGTGCTATCAAATTTTCCAAATTATACTAGAAAAATAATGTGCCATCGTCACATGTCAAATAATCAAAATTAATATACTTTAAATTCAACACTTGTCGCACTCAATAGTCAATTCATCTGTTCAAATGTTTATTCATTATTTTAATGATGTCAATAAGCAAAATAATATTTTTGCTCATTCTCCTGTAGCTCTCAGAACTTGCCTATATTATGATATAACTTTTAAACAATATATGTTAAACAGCATGGCTAGACGGAGAGTAACATGTTGTCCATCAATAACCCATCATGTTTAATTTTTATTCAGAAGGAACAAAAATTGTCATTAGAGCGGAATTATAACTCGTCTTTCTTATCGTAATCCGTCATCTGGTATTTCCTTAAGTTAATTCCTTATTTGTCATTGGTGTCACGTTCTACACAAGGGTTTCTTAGCTAGACAAACGCCTAATAACATGCCAAGCAGCGCACAAAAGTTGCCATTTCAGATTTCTTACAGAGCAAAAAATACATTGACACTACTACAATGGAGAAATGAAATTATACTTGGCTTCACATGAACTGACCATCACAGATTGTAAAGTTGAAATATGCAATAATAATAATAATATTCAGTCATAAAATTTTGAGCAGAGTCAATTTTTATAATTATTGTTCAAAAATGCTTACATATGCTTAGGTACTTGTTTGCTGAGAACGAGTGGGAGGAAGAAAAGCAAGAAAATGCACTTTACAAAGTCTTAATACCTATTTTGTATGTTGTCGCAAAGCCAGTGCACAGAGTGACAATATGGCTATCTTATCTTGATTTTTGTGACATAAAATCACATGTCTTATTCTTATTTTATCTGAAATTAACAGAATTGCAAGTATCTAGAAGAACAATGGAACAAATATTTTCAACAGGACAAAATGTAAAAATGCATGTTTTCTTTAGCTTTGCCATGAGATTGGCAAAGACATAACATGGTATAATAGGTAATAGCAATAACAACTCCATTAATTAATATGAACATGTCATGTGGGATTGAGCACACGCCTTTTTCCTACAGTATATTTACAGTGAATGACATTTTGTTACCTTTGGCGTTGTTACAAGTTCACAGTATAATAGCCACTTTTAGCAAATAGCCCGAAGCATTTTATAAAAAGAACCACACACACACACACACAACACAATAGTCGGATTTGTCTTGACTATCAACGTTGACTTTTTATTATTGATTTCATAATTTGTGCATACAGAGATAATGGAAACTCTCAGGAATAATACTTCTTAATAATAATTATTAAATTTAAGCAAAATTTCAATTAATTTGCTTGACTTGCTTGTAAGTAAAATAGGGTAACGCTAATGGGATAGATAAGAGATTGAGCATTTCAACTACATTTTACAAATTATATTTTTAGGATGTATAATTTCACTCAGCATAACAAAATGGGATGAAAGTATGTCATTCATTTACAGAAAAAACAAACAGTATATTTTTGTAGTCATAATTGGTGGCTGGTGGCTCTGTGAATTTTTTTAAGAAAATCTGATAACACAATACTGATTATTTGTTTTAATTAAAAATAAACTGATACGAGATTTATGAAAATGCTTTCATATTAATTACTAATAATTTAATTAGTGCTAGACGTTTTTTTTAGCTAAACACAAAAAAATGATGAAAATGAGATGATTAATATGTGTATATTTTTAAAAAGCATTTCAACAGTTTTTGACACAGCGTGATGGCAGAGGGAAGTTGTGGTTTAGTTTTTTATACTACATAACTTTCATAATACTACATAACGTCTTCATAGAGCTTTTTTAATAAAAACTTTCTGTTGTGTACCTTTAATAAAAGGACTGTCAACCTCAAGCAGCGCAAATGTGAGGTTTGAAATTCAACAAAATATGTTTACCAAATTAGATACTGATTAGATATTGAAGAGGAGCCACCTTCTCCTATTAACTTAAAATATTATACGGCTGATCTGTCAAAGATAAGCGGATAATTTGATAAATGTTCCGTCAATCATGTTCGAAGCCTTCACTCATGATGACGCCTTGTTTCTTCATTGAGATTGCTATCAACCTCCTCCTGTTTCTATAAAGTGTATGGTAGGTATAAATAAATATACCCTTGTCTTACACGAATAATCATTGAGCAGCTAAAATGATTTTGCACATATCCTCTCCCTCTTCTCATTATATACATTTTCTTGGTTGCGTTGAAGCAGGTTATTAAAAAAAAGCTAGACAAACTAGAATGCACTATAAACATATACTATTAGTTGATGAGAAGTATAACATGAATGTATGTACATAATATGAAATAAAAGGAAAGCACGGTGAGAAAAATAAGGATTATAAAATATAAAGCATTTTGTATTTGTGGTCAAATCGTTCACTCTGTCTCTTGGACATTACCACATTTTTTGCACTTTGAGAAATTATCGAAACAATAATTTTCAAATACTTTGTTCTTGTGTAGTAGTAATAAGGGACGATCAGCAGATAAGTAATAAGTATTATAATACTATAAAATATTTACGAGTACTTTTGTTGTCTGTTTGCATGCGCATATCATAATAGTATGCAGTTATATACAACATATGTGTGTACTCTTACAGCAGCATTTAAAGACCAAATTGACTTTACACGATCTGATGAGGAAAAGAATTGAGAGGAAATTATTATAAACTTGTAGTAATCCAGATACGAAAACGTTATTGTGAAATTAATTATTATTATGATGATGATTCAATCTTAATTTGTATTTTCTACTAAACCCTTTTAGTTTAAAAATTGCACAATAATGTGTCTAATGTCTTCCTACTACACATACAGCATATTATTATTATTATTAGATATTATGTAGGTTTTACAAGCAGCAGCAAGAACTTTTGTTCTAAAAATTCAAAGTTTCTGATGTACGACATCTTCGCTGTTGACCTTATAGGCTGCTCTAGATAATGGCAGTAATCATGAATACTAATGCACTGATATCTATTCAAATTAGTTTTTATCACATCTTTACTCATCGTTTAGTATCAGACACTCTTCTATACTTTTACAAACATGAATGAACTTTTCTTGTTTTGTGTTCACAATCTGATGGTAAGGGCAAGCTTATCTTCCGGATAGGATGATGATTCCGCTTTCTCACTAGACACTTTTATCATTTCTAGCATCAACATAGATAACACAATTGGCTATGATAGTTTTTGCTCGTTTGAATGGCAAGACCAATTATCCTAACTACAAATTAATTGCACGAGTATGTGTACTTTTGTTGTCGACAGGTGCCTTATTAAATGCATCCCACACAAGCGCAGTTTTTCCTTTGGTTTCAAGTACGTTAAAGTAATGTGCGCAACTCGGTGTAAAACTTGTTTTCAATGTTTAACAAAAAAATAATAAAACCAATTTGCTCAAAAATGACTATAATTAATGAAATGTCATTGCAAAAAGTTATACTTGTACAAGTATAAAAATATTTCAGGATTCGTGTGTGGTGCTGGTGAGATAATAGAAAGAAGTCAACCGTAAAAAGGTTTAACGACGTAGCCGAACGTAATGTTAAATTTGAAGAGAACTTACATATTTTACGCCAATATAATAGGCGGTAAGACCGATCCTGTAAAATTATAGGATGCAACATAATATTTTATATACATTTAGTTGCGATATTCTACTATGATTTTACTCATCCTTTACATAACTGGCTTTCTACTAGAAACGGTGGTAAAAAAATTTAAAAAAAGGAAAATGAACAAAATGAGGAAATGCTAATATGAGCCCCATCATCAGTCATCCTGACTGACTGAGAGTAAGCAAGTAAACCAATCTTGAGAAATTGATACATTTGTAATGAAAGTGCACATTTGCACTTGGTAGTAGTGACTCAATAAATAGACTCAAGACTCAACAACACAGACATTGCTACTACTACTACTACTACTACTACTACTTTGAGCACTCTTCTCAACTAACTCTGTGAAACATTGTTATTAGTATGGAGTTCGCATGTGTAATTGTGAAAAGCAAATCGATATAACGTGTACTACGTGCTCAATTACAACAAACTCCTCTCTCCCCACAACATAGAAGTAAACCCAACTTGAGTTTGTGCAGCAGATAAACAGCAGTGAACCACACAAGATTTTTTAATAGTATGATTACTATGATAAGTATTTAAGTACAAAATATGCCTGCAGGCTTTCATGATAGCTCATTATGCTCGTTTACAATGCAATACCCTTCGTTCCATCCGCAGCATTTTTACAACTTTACCCACCCACTCTTCGTCAAATGTCATCATGGTATAATCAGTTGCTTTGCTGCTTGTTGGATATAGATGCTTTCTTCTTCTGTTTTTTAAAATGTATGTATGTATAGCACGTTGCTTGCCTAGTTCACAGTTTCGCCTTTGAACAACAAATGACCTATAATTAGTAGAGTAATTATTACAATAATTAGTATGCTGATATCGAAAAAAAATTTATGGTAAGTTTTGATAAACACGTTTTTGCATTCATAAACAAACTGTATACAATAGACAAATTAAAAAATGGTGGCCGTCAATGCGTATTTTTTATCTCATTAGTGTCATAAAGATGAAAATTAATAGCAACAATGTATGTTATCGGCAGTCTTTCACAAGGCAGTTCCAAATGTATAAAAAAAACTTCTGATAATTTCCCGCTCAAATTGACTCAGTTTAATGCAATCTTAATAAAAACCTGTGGGTATAAAACTCTCATCAATAATCACGTTTAATGGCGAGAATGCCTAATGAGTTGAAACTAACTTGGCTTGAATATAAATAGTTGAATATAAATATGGTTAGGTACACAAATTTCTGCGAATAACGGAACCCTTTCGATTTCCCATTGTAGTAGTATAGCTATATGCACTTATTTTTTGTAAAAATATTAAAATATTAATAACGTAAAATTCCAAAGTTAAAATGGAACTTGATTGCAATTAAGGAGGTATCGTGTATGCTAAAATGTGGTAATAAACAGAGGAACACATGCAGATTTGATTTTCGATGCCTAAAGGAATTGCTTTGCTATTTTTCGGTCTCTTCTGTATAGAAAGCCAATCATAACCTAAATGTAAACGAGGTAATAGAAAAATTCCTTATTATTAATATCCACCTGCTGCTTAAAGTTGGTTTTTTATGACACAAAGAATACACAATGCAAAGAAAAAAAATCAGGAAAAGTCAGGAAGTTTTTCCTAAAACTTCACTGCTCCATACTTTCATGATTACCTATCCTGCCAGCAGACTTCATAAACTATTTTTACTGCAGCCATATGAAATACTGCGCCTGATGAGACCGCCTGATAGAGGAAATTTTATTTACTTTTTACGGAAACTTGAAATACTTAATCCTCTCAACTATCATCATATCACTTTACGTTCTTGCCTTGAATTTAAATATCTGTCATAGACAGGTAATAAAAAACAACATAATACATTCCATTAAAGCGGAAAATATCCAAGAAGTACTACGCACACAGTGGAGAAGAGGTTCTTTAAAAGTCACTTGGAATTAAATAGAGAAAAATAAATGGCAAATGCTCTCTAATAATTTTACTTCAAACATTTGCACTATGAAAGCTGTCGTCTTCTTTTTTTGACTTGAAGTCATTCCGGTTTTCACTTGAAATCCTGCAAAAATATTTATAGGCAACTTAGGGAGAGAAGCAAGAAGAGAGAGAACTAACACCATCACGATTTAGCAGCAGAAAATGCATGATAGATAGATATACACTTAATAATATACATTATCCTCTTATTATTAAAATCAAAGGCGGAATTGAGCTCCTGCGTACACCGGCCATAATAGACACACACATCACTCATGGAAGAAGGGAGCATTGGTAATTATTTTATCTTTCACAAGTGAGTTGTTGTGTGTTGTTGGTAATCCTTACAGGTATACACTTGATACATACGTAAAGGCAAATTATTATCCTCATATCACCCGATTTATTTGTAATACCAGCATAAAATCCAAGTCCTTTTCCCATAAGACCAGGTAATAATTTTGCTATTTATTATGGACTTCTTTACAACCTGTCGCCTATCTATATAACAAACAATAATATGCAAACTATTATTAAGTAGTTAACAAAGGTAAGCAATACTAGTATATAGCAGTAACAGTAAGAGAGCAAACATCATCATCATCTGCGCCTAATAAATGAATAAAGAAAAAAATGCACAACTGCAACAACTATTATCCAGATAGAGGTTATTAAAAACGCTGTTAAAAAGGTAGCGGTGTTTTTTGTGAGTAACGAGGACAGTGTAAATGAAACGATGATGATGCCCTCGACAAATATATACGCGTATCCAAACACGATTTTTATGTAGGCTCTTAATGGAGTAAATGACCAGTTAAAATTTAATTTGTCTTACAAGAAAGGTTTAGTTGTAGTATAGTATCATTATTATTGTGCATATTACATATACATCATTCCACTACCACACTCCTTGTTAAATAACAGAGACGTTTTACATGTTGCAACAGACGTGTGTACTCTTTATTTCATCTTTATAATTATGACCTGGTCATAATCGGAAGATATCTGTGATACGAGTGGTGTTATTTTTTTCACATTATTATTATTATTTTGTATCCAATGCATTGTTAACTAGCTGAGTAAGATGCACTTGATAACAAACAACAAAGTCCCAACAAACGATGAAGAAATACTTTTGTGTTGCTCCGCCGTCTTTTTTTTACCTGTTAGCGTATATGTACATTGCTTTCCTTAACTAGTCAGCATACATGTTTATTTGATTGCATCGAGTTAACAAAAGAAGTTCACAACTTTAGTATGAAAACAAAAGCAAGAAAACGCATCATATTTTATCCGGTATTACGTACAGATATATGTACGAGGTTATTATTAAACATTTTTTATGAGCGTTTGCATATTATATGTAAACACTCACAACACACGTCACAACATGGTAAACGCATTATTAACTGTTTTGAAACAAGTCAAAGCATTTTATCAACGAATAGTAGTAAAAAAAAGTAAATTAGTATGAGTACAAACTAGGCAAAATAAAATAAATTTTGCCGTGTAAAAAATGCGCTTCCCTCTCTTGTGGTAGTGCAAAAACCAGTATATTTATTATGATGATATTTATGTATAAATTTTAATGAAATTATAATTAATGTGAGTGTAATGCTCATCATTGCGCTTCAATATTGCTGTAAAAGATATGCAAGCCTGAGAAAATATTTGATACATGATAGAGGTATCAATATGTAAATCAAAAATATTATGCTTTGCAATATTGTTATACAAACAAATGTAGAAAAAGGTCGAGGAGCACGTTAAAGTAATTAAAAAGAACTAAATGAAGTTCTTTGCAACAAAACTGGGTCGGTCTCATTAGCGGCAATTTTTTTGCAAAAAGGATAACAGAAATTAAATCTGAGCAAAAATCTTTTTTGCACAAATTTTCTGTCTTTCACTTCCGCTAAATGCGTTACGTTTGCTTTGTGCTGTTGAATATGTATATACTTTCAAGGTTTTTACTGCACTTTACTGACACGGATATTAGGAACAACAGACATGATTTAATTAATCCGGTTGTTGTTCGGTGCTTCTGAATAATAATATGAATGAATAATATTGTATTTAAAAAACCTTTGTAGAATGAGTGTTGATAAGAAATCTAAAGCCTTTTATATCAGATGTAGACATGATATATATGTGTGCTTTATTTTGTAAACATTTAAGTTGAACATTGTAGATATGAAAAATAGAACAATTATAGAGACAAAGTAAATATCAATGTTATGATCAGCACCTACATACATATTATGAGTACATAAATTACAAATACGCGGAAAATGCTGAAAAAACAGCAGAGTGATGTATGCAATGTGATTTACTGCAAATTGATGTTTTCAGCAACAGCTACTTTCAGCTACTAAACTACACTAGTGAATGACATTAATGGTTGTTCTACTGCATAAGTACAAAGTAATAATTTAATTACTACACGCAAAAAAAGAGAGAAACAGTTTGCTTACCGTTTCCGGAGTCACGACTGCCCTGACCCCTTTCCTCTTCTTCTCCTACCATGAGGCTGCCAATCGACAAAAGCTTTCTTATTCTTTTGGTTCTCCATGCGTTTTTGCGCATGTTAGACTCTGAGCCTGTGAGACTTGGTCCAGTCGACGCGGATCTTGCCCCTTCACTACTGGAAACGGAAGCTGCGGCTGCACTTCTCAACGCCCCCAAAATTCCCTCACGGTGTCTTTTCGTCACCTCATTGAACTCGTCCACAATTTGCTGGAGTGACTCTCGCTCTTTGTACCTGCAGAAAAAGTCTGGACGACTGATTCCATTGTCGCGAAGAAAATTGTCCCAATTTTCCAGTGTTCTCTTCAGCTTTTCGACCCTTTTGAAATACGCTCTGTAAGACTTTGAAAGAGCTGCTTGTGCAGCTACAGCGACAACAGCACGGGATTCCCTTTCTGCTGCAGCAGTATCTTCTGCTTCCCTTTGTAGTTCGGTGTTATCAGATGCAACATCCGATTCTTCTGTTCCCGATTCCGTTCTTGAGAAACAGTATTCTTCCTCGTCTGAATAGCTTCCCGAACAGCAACTGTTGCTGCAAGTATAGTAACTATATGTATAGCTACAACTGTCCGATTCCGTCTCGGAAATGGGATCAAATTGTGAAGGTGACGATATTGAAGAAAATTGGAGCTCCTCTTCAAAATCTCCGTGCCCACTGTCTCCTTCCAAACTTTGTCGATTTAGTTGTTCCTGTTGTTGATGTGCCTTTGTCTGAAGGTGTTACCGACGTCCTTGGTTCAGGATTGGCCGGTGATGAGGACGCACTTGCCGCTTCAACAGGAGACTCCATGCACGACTCTGAGGATCTACCAAGTCCATCATCTTGATCCAATTGAGGATCACTGTCCCCAAAGCCATAGTACTCATCCGGTGGCAAAACTCGAACAGAAGAATGTGGAGGATCAGAGGATGAATTTGTGTGTAACGATGATGTCCCAGATGATAAAAACGAAGAACTTGACTCTAGTGACTTTCTGCCAGATAACGGCTGCTTTTTTGCTGTGAAACCATGCCTCAGCTTGAAATTTCTCAAAGGTTTAGGCACCCGATGACATACCACCGTTGTGACAATGGTTGCCTTGCTATTTTTCTTCTTACTTCCTTGAATGGAATTCATTCCATATGCCTATGTACAAGTTGTCAGCGGACACTGGAATAGTGACCGATGGTAAACTTGATTTGTCGTTTGTTTTATCTTGTAAAAAATTATTAAAAGTTAGCTAATGGGAACTAGTCAAGAATTTCTCGTAGAACAACAACAACTTCAGTTGTATTATACATATTATTATTAATAATAATAATATCATGAGAATTTCATGGCAAAGAGAAACAAAAAAACGACAAAGATTTCAAACGTGATAATACTGGTCATACACCATGAACATGTTTGTGGATTATGCACATTATGTCGTTGTCACTATAAATAAGTGTATTGCATATATACGGTTGTTGAAACTAGGTATATTTATTTGATTTATTCACGCAACTACATACATGCCACAACAGCAATCACCGCTAACTTTCAACTTTGTTTCACTGTTCTTTTCTTTGCATTCTTTCTCCACAATGCAATGCTTACACATCAGTAGTAGCAGCAATACTACTACATACAACTGCTGCCAACTAACAACAACGCATTCCTCTGACAATGATGATGATGGCCGAGAACCTTTATCATTGTTTTTTTTTCTCTTCTTTTTATAAATCTTCACAGGAAGCTTCTTATCACGAGCAATCGTTCCAGTTGCTTTATGCGTACTGTCAATGTTTCTTCATCCTTTCCTCTTCGTTCTTGTTGAAATGTCCCAAAAGACACGAAATGAACACTTAAAATTCCTTAGTAGTGAACTTGAATGTTTCATTGCTACTCATGATTGCACTGAGAAAAAAAGATCCCCAGCTCTTTTTAAAATCAAAAAAAAATTGGCTGAATCATTAAGATTACTTAAGAAAATGATAGAAAGCCATTTCTTCAACGAGCTGTATAGTAGTAGTAAGCCGTATGTCTATACACGGATTTTTTTTTCTTCTTTGTAATTAGCAATCGCTATTATTGCGGCAGCTACCCAAGTTACGCATCTGCAATTTTTTTTTCTTGCTCACTAACTACCACTTATACTCTCTGCAGCACGCCAAAAATGAACTTTTTCTCGTTTGTATTATGATAAAATTATCGCACATCACACAAGAAAGAAAAATCCTTATATCAAAGTAATAATAGTAAAAATAATCATCACTTCACACAGGGTTGATGATTCCAGTTTGAAAAGTGGTCATCATAAAACACATCGTCATCATCATGATGGTTAGTGTTGATGTGCACGACTGGAATTAAAAGGATCACAGAGGATAGTATAGAAAAATGTTAACAAGGGGTATGCAAAGCATACAAAAAATGTACACACCGTAGACTGGTAGTAGTGTTAGCTCCTATTATATTGCTTGCTTTAATGAGGTTGGCAGGTAGTAATCGACAGCAGTCATTTATTTTTATTTTTCATTTTAGCGTAGATAGACGGCTGTTGAGGTGTTGCTGATGTTTTCGGTGAGAAAAACAATCTTTATAGAATGATGATGATGGATACTAAAAAGATGCAAAAGTACTTGTATGTAGAAACTAAGTGAATAGAATTTTATTCTATATTATTTCCATTATTATTATTATTATTCTTGCATCTTTTCAATAGCCTTTGCGTTCGTTCACGTAAAACTTCGATTGAATGATTTTTTTGTGCGTGAGAAGAGGAACAAAGGGAGCCTCAAAAACTTGCAATTTTCTCAGGATGCTTTCTTCAATGACTTTTTCCTTTCTAATTGTACACACCATAAATCCATCAAACAAGCACGTATACATTTATATAGCAGACATTATCGTTAATTATGTAATGTTTCTAATGTCACAGGGATTTTCTTTGCAGTTATAAAAGCACAAAGCCTGTGAGGTGGTTATAACATGTCTATCATCACCATCACCAGAAAGGTACCTGGCATTTACTTGTATTCATTAAGAAAGTATTGAAAGGGTTGATGATATTATACATATTTTTGACGCTTTTCTCCGTCCACTTCCTTGTTATTCTGCCAAACTACCATTGAAGGATGATTTAACTTATTTGGCGAATTAGATGATGATGACAAGAAAAATATAAATTGAATTGGACACAAAAAGAGAATACGCATGCAGCCGTACATTTCCTATCTTGGGGTGCAATCAATAAAAAAGTAATTCCCTTTTCTGTCTAATGTCGACATTGTCCACAACAAGTCGACTACAGTTTGCAGATAAATGGTTACATGCGTTGTTGGATACTAAAGGGGAAATAATCTACATAAAAAATCTGTACGAACGACAAAACTTTTATCGAATTGGGAGCGCTAAAAAGATCTTTTATCTTGATAAATTGGTATTTTGTTGGACTATCTGTTCTAAAAATTCGTAGTAGTAGTGGACATTTTAAAGTTTAAAGTCGTTGTTACATGTATACTGTATTTTATGCGATGATAATGATGAATTTCGACACTGCAATAGATATACCTATTTCAGCGGTACACTAACTTGTTGACACACGTAAAAAATACAATTTTTTCCATGCTCTTTCTCTAGAAAAAGCAGTCTGACTTTGGTTTAAATAGTACTTGTGGGTTTCCTTGATTTCTGCATTCAGTTTATTTCATTTCTTCACATTCATTGACGCTCAATAATCCTCTAAAACTATCGTCTCGTCATCAAAGATATATCTTTTCGCCAACTCACAATTTCCATTTATGTCAACTTGGTGGACCTGTTGTCAATCTAATGATGTTGATGACAAAAAAAATGAAAGGAAGGAGTGAACGGTTAGAGAGGAAGATTTATTACATCCGTGTTGTCGTTAACTTCTGATACACAAATGTACAAAACGGCAAACATATTCATGAAAAAGTGATGAAACAATCTACAGATTATTCCCGTTTCCGTCGTTTGCACTAAAGAACTGAGAAATTTAAAAAATGTTTAAAAACGCTATGTTTAATGTTTTAAATGTTTAAAAAACAGACAGTTTGCAAACACAAAATACAACACACTTCTCTCACAGAAAATTATTTTTAAAAATATTATTAACTTTCTCCAATAAAATGTTTGTTAAGCAAAAATTTTCACCAAAACTTTCATGTGTTCAACCAGTATTAGTATACGCGCCGAGTGAATGTACACAAATTTATAATAAGTGCACACAAACGTTAACCTCTGTTGCGTCGTCGGCTAAATATGAGCGTATGCGTTTCACGATGCTGTCATCATGATAACCTCTGCAGCAATAATGTGGTCGTGGTGGTGTGGCATGTTACCCATTATTCATCATCAGTCTTCACTCACAACAACAGCAACACTTTGTTTGATATAGAACAGAAGTAAGGATTATGCAGAGTAGCAGAGCAGAAGCACAACGACAAAAAAGCACAACCAACACAACAAAAAAAGAAAACAAGGAGGCAGCAGCAGCAGCAGTAGCTTTACTGTTTATGGTGTGCCGTCGTCACCGTCAAATCATCATCACTATTACCGCACCATCATCAGAGGAAAAAAACAAAGGCAACAATGGATCACAGTAAGAAAAGGCAGGCTAAAACTTATGTGGACCAAGTATGATATAATTTACGTTACAGCAGCCGTCAAAAGGTTGATCAACGACAGGTATAATAATATCAAACTACCACCATTTACCAACAAGACCACTGAATATTACACATAAAAAACTACAACACTCATGCTACTTTATTTTATGCTATGCTATACGCAATCCTCAATGAGAATTCCTCATTGTTGGCAAAGAAGCAGTAGTAGTAGTAGGGCTGCAGAAGCAACAACTCACTCTGTTGTTCTTTTTTTATTGAACGAGCATTCCCGTCCGTCACTGCAGAAAAGTCGCTTTTGGAGAGAACCACTCTCTGTGCTTTTCTTATTACTTTGGTTAGTCTTCTTCTGCACTAAACTCATTATTAATACTACTGGTGCACATGGCTTTCAACTTTTTTTGCTGCTGACGCGATCAAGATGATCATCGCAGACAACATTTTCCTGTATGCAAAGAGAAGAAGGGAAAATGACAATATAATGTGATGGCAGAGAGAGAGAGAAAAAAAAACTGAAAAAAAAGTCTTCAAGTCAAAATGATGAGGAGGAAAGACTTATTCAAAAAAGTTGTTGTTCTGTCGTGGTCGTACGCAGCAATAATAACAATAAATGCGTTGACTTGCTATAAAAATCGTATCAAGTTCTCTTAAATCAGACCTGGCATAAAACAAAACCATTTTTCTTGTCTTATTACTCGGCCACATTTTGTTTAACGCACTTTTATCATTAGAAGAAAAAAGAAAAGTAACGTTTGTCTGAGTCAGTATCATTTTACCCAAGTGAACATTTAATTATTTTTGTAATGAAAGTTTACACTATTTGTGGGCTTTTTGAGACTTTTATGAAAATGGGAGGGTGAAGGGAGTTTATAATGATTTTGGGAATAAATTGTGATCACAATGCTCAGTGTGTCACATCAACCTTGTAACATTGTGTGAAGACTGATATGTGATGATAATAACATGATGTTGTTTAATAACATCATGTAGTATCTTGAATGGTTATGAAACACGATAAAACTTTGAGCTATTTATATTGTAATATAGCATGTAAATGTGTATTTGTTTTCTATGCTGCCAACTGTCCAAAACTTTGAATTTTTAAAGTAGAAACGCATCTAGGTGAGCAACTTAAAAATAGATTAAATTGTCGTTTGTCATACAACCGGAAGTGGCATGTTGGGGAATATTACTCGCATTACTGTAACTACTACCATTGTCCACAATCTTTGTTCTTGTGCCCAATTAAAACGGAATTACATGGTAAGGGACAATTTATTTTTTTTACATTGTTTTATAAAGGTGGCTTTATTAGGTGAAACTTGATTGTTGAACATATTATATTGTACAAAGTTGAACACACACACAGATATGCACACCTACCTATATAACGTTGCTTCTTCTTTTAAACCTTCCAACATTATGCGCGTCAAAGTCAGAATATTTGCCTACACTCAAAACATGTCGTTTGAACACGAATTTGAAAGCAGGAATTTTCAGTGTCATATTTATGAATTAGGCAATAACAGGTATGAGTCGAGGTACTCGACAGAATCTTACCTTAAAAGAGTCTCCAGAAGATATGCCTAATTATTAGAAGGTAAGTGAATACATTGAACGCATTAGGCACATAAGTACCTTTTTATTCTGTATACAATAATATTTGCAGAGTAGTAGTAAGGTAACATTTGTCACCATCATCATCGTCATTTTCAACTGAAACAGAGAACCACATTCCACATTGAGCAACATCAGCCCTCTTTTCTTCGTCTCATCTTTTCACAACATCAGTAAAACAAACTATCTACTTACTCAACGAATACTATAACAGACCTAATAATAATATTCATCATTGTCTTATACTACTTCTGTCTTTACAGAAAAAACGGGAAAGGCAAGAAAACCTGATGCATCTTTAAGAGACAAAGCATTTTAATCCGTTTTCGTGTGTGGGGCTTGTTATTTTATTAGCTTTTATAAGGACCCACACAGTAAATGTCATCATCACAACGTAAACACTGACTTTTTTGTATAATAATATAAGCTTGCTGTTGAATTGCGGAGACAGTGTCACAAGATCGACGAAAACCTCTTTTCTACCTGTGTTGCTCATTCGACTCAAATTATCAGGCAGGATGCAAGCTTCAACGGAGCACATGTCCTCTCATCTTCTTCTCCTGGTCAGAAAAGAAGAGAGAAGCTGTTTTTCCAACTTGACATTGACAGTTTGTATGAAACAACATGTTATATGAAACGACCATTTATTCAAGAGAAAACCTACAATAAGCTTGAAATAAGCTAGGAGTGTACTATTATATCTTCTCGTATGCAAACATTATCATCATGTCATGCCTTATAACTAAATACTAGAACTAGAACGGGTAGACAAGAGTATGACAGTTACCACAAAACTGCTGCTCATTTTCTCTTGTTACCTCGAAAAAATTTCTTGTTTCGTCATTATTGTTCTGACTGTATGTACATTTGTATGTATATTTGAGTAGAACAAAAACTTGGAGGGTTTTTCCGATCCGATATTCGATTCTTCCAACAAAACGCAACACAGTGAAAAAAAAATCTTGGTTAGATGAAAAACTGCAACTGACTGCAAGTTGTCTTGCAAAATAAATGAATGGCTGTGCATGCACATGTCTTTTGAGAGATTTTAAACTTTTAGAAAAGACACTAAACCGTATTCTATTACAGTCATTTAGAACTTTCTTTCTTAAATAAATAACCAAACAATCGTTATGGAAGATACCCCGTAAATCTAAAGATAATGGCAGAGAGTCATAAAGATAACAGAATGACGATATGTTTAGCATAAAGTTGAAGGCGTATGAATGACGAACATTAATAAGAATAAGGTTATATGTACATAATATGTATGTGTGTAATCTTATTCGGTGATTGTAATTTAGTGTACTTATGCCTTGCCATTCTTTCCATACATTAATGAATGACTTGATATATTACTCTCTCAAAATGTTTCAGCTAGTTTATCTGCAAAATCATTTAATTCATCTGCAAAACTGCTTCTTCTCAACAGAAAGTTCGCGTGCACACTCAAAAAGACAAAGAGAAAAAAGAAGTTTAGGAAGGGCAGCGGCGGCGCGGTCTTGGTGAATAGCTTGATGTGTTTGTGTTGGCAAAATAAAATTCTAGTTTTGAAATCAATATACAAAGAAAAATATGAGTTGACAAATATAAAAGACAATACTCTCAACCTCGTATATTGCACGGGTAGTTTATTTTTTTTAAACGAATGTTAAATTGGCGTGGGTATATATCTATTATTATTTATTATTACCTACATGTCCAATTGGTAAACCAGTTCATATTATGTATTATGTATTCTGTAGAGCATTTATTATGATTTCAACTATCAAAACAAAGTTCATATTTTTGCTTGCATAATCTATTGACGTTTCACTGTTTTCACACATTCTCCGCAAAGTTGTTTCCTTTTATCAGTCAATTTCAGCTAAACTGAATGATCATCAGCATATTTGCATTATATTTTTTTCAAGTTGTTTTTTCTAACATTTTTGTTGGCATTCGCACTTATCGTGAGCAGGATTCCGGGTTTCGTCGGTCTTTACCTTTCGAATAGCACTCAGCTATACAAGTACAACTTGAGCACTATAATGTGGTATTTTATTGAGAAAGAAAAGGAAAAGTGCACACGTACCGCAGTGATTAAAGATAACACGGCAAAGGTGTGAACGCACAGCTTGAATCCCGAAAGCCGGCTGAAAATAAGTTTGCATTGAGCATAATGTAAAGAAACAACAATATGCAACAATAGAATAACACTACTCCACGTTCTATTGAAATTCAACGCTGAAAACAAAAATCCTAACATGCACAGTTTTTTCGAATGTGCACGTCGACTGATGACGGCTGATACGATAGCTGTACTGCAATAAATTAAAAAGTATAATTAATCCTCCTGAGCGCTGCTCTGCAACTTTAGCATATTCAAAATTGTACATATATATATATATATATTGTAAGTTAATAGAATGCTGAAAATGATAAAAATAAGAGGAGAAAATAATGAACAAACTCAATTAAGTGCATATGTGAACTCTATGAAATTGTACACATTCATTCTCATGTATAACGAAAAGAAAATACGAATGAAAAGATTTAGTATTGTGAACGAAAAAACTTCTTGAGTCATCTTAATCATTATGTTGATCTATAATGCTTGTTGAGTCAATCTTTTGGACTGACTGAATGCCTTTTGTATTAACCCACACGTAGAAAATTTCCCATGCCAAAGATGTCTGATGAGTTACTGCATAATAACAATAATTTATAACTATATATAACATCACCTAACAATTTCATTGAAAATGATTCCGGATTTTTTGCAAGTATAGTTTTAGTGGTATTACATTCTTGTAATTTACTATATAAGCATTTTACTCATACACACACATAAACACTAGTAAATTACCCAATGGTTAACGTACAGAGGGATATCTGTCTCGGAAATTACGAAGCATTTTATTCGCTACATAGTCAAGGTTGACTTTAAATCCATGTTACAAAATTAACAAGAAACAAAGTAGACAAAAGATTATAGCATGGAGTTTCTCAGAGTTGAGAGTTTTTTCTCAGTATATGAGTGAGAAAATACAATGCAAGTGGTTTAGATTTGTGAAAACGCAAATAAAAAAACTTTGAGAGGCTTTGCGTAATTTTAGCTAACAGAGACTGAGCAGGAATCCTAATGTTGACAATAAGTGAAAAGAGCACCGTACCGTACTACAATACAATACATCATGTGTCTTCTTTTGCTGGATGATGAAACAGTATTTTATTTGATGAGATATCCCATTTTTACACCTTTGTCAATTGAAAGTATTAAGCTCCTGATATTTACAAGCATGCGACTTGAATAGGTAAAAAAAATACTTTGATTTCGGAAAAGAAATGCCTGGGGTGATAGTTTATATATTCCTTTGTGGTATATGACACTAATCCGAATACCCTTTTCTTTTGTTTTTGGTTAGCAATATTTGCCTTGGATTGTAAAGAGTCAAAAATTTTCAATTCTTTGTCGAGTGTAAATATAACGGTACTAGCAAAGTGGGTTCGTTCATCTCTCTCCGGAAGTGGAAGAAAACTGCTTTCTCTATGCAAAAATGCTAGTCAGCAACACAAATGTCGTTAGTAAAAACAATAACGAACCTTCAGTTTTCATAGTATAAAAATAATAACTATATATTATACATATATGTAGATACCTAATAGGTATGTGTGCTTTACTAGTGCTGTTTGCAGGAAAATGTACCTAACTACCTGTGCATGTTATGTTAACGTTCCGTTTCGTAATGGCTTATCTTATTTCTAGTACAGACATTATTATTAAATTTCATCCACTTGTCAGTTTGTGATTTGTGGTAGCATGGGTGGTCTTCAGCGGGGATGGAGTATAGGAAAGGAATATTAAAAAATTGATAAGATAGACAATCTCGTCTACATGGAATTTTCTTTCTATACGCTTATTTTAAACTCGTCTCTTTTTCAGCATCATCCCAGTGATTCTTGTGATACCAAAAATTACAAGGATTACTACGAGAGTTTAGTCATACTTTTTATTAAACAAATGATGCACATGAACTCAAATCAGGTTCAGCAATATAATTTAGTACATAAAAAGAGAAACAAATCATACTTCTTGAGACAGACGGATATTGTACAGTAAGCACAACTATATGTAGTTGATTTTAAAAGCGCACATTATATTACGGTGGGAATATGGGCGGGTGCTGGTAGTAGTAATGAAGATTGCTTCATATTGCTGTTCTTCCTTTCGTTGATTTCAACGGTTTTTCATTTGGTCCTTTTATTTATAAACGAAAAAAAGTGCAGTGACTGTAACTCGTCACAGTAAACTCTACTTTCTTCTTGCATCTCCCCAGTTTTAGAAACATATACATATGTAATAAAATGATACACACGGAATCTTGCAAATTAAAAGAAATATTTCTTTTTCTTATTTGTGCATCTGTTGTTGTAAACTTGCAATAAATGGAAATAGTAGTGATGAGATTAAATATCTATATGATGAACCGAATGGCAAATATATTTCGTACTAGGCATCTAAGGAATTTCTAACTGTCAACGTATCACGTTTATTTCATAGACTCATTCAATCATTCATCCGTCTTCACCTTTATAAAATGAAACGTCTCATATTGTACAATAACACTTGATGAAAATCTTGGAAAATTTAATTACATTCACGTTAAATAATTGAATAGTAGTAAGGTAATAAGATTCTTCGATGAAAAAGAATGCCCTACAATTGACTACACGAGCTCTTATTGGCTATATTCCGTGACTGTAACACTTACATAGGTAGGTACCATACTGCATATTATCTTGTCTCTTCCTCTTTGGCTTATTAAGTCATTGCATACTATGAATTTTTTTACAGATTACATGTGTATGTTACTAGAAAATCTAACATCTTCTCTGGTCTGCGTATACTTCCGTTATTTTAACAAGTATTATAGTATTATAAACTTATCAGCATACAAATCTAGCTGCTGAACTATTTTATTTCTTTTCAACAAAATTTTAAACATATAATATTAGCAAAAATATATAGGTAGCATACCTGTTGCATTATTTTTCTGATATGTACACAAATGTACAAGTCTTTCTTCTCTAGCATTTTTTCTCCTTCGAGTGAGCATTCTTTTCTGACCGGATATCACTCTTGCGACAAGGACCGGTGAGCCTGTCAATCTAGTTTTATGTTACCTGTCAACATGGTTGAGAAAGCGGTTGATTGAGATTACTAAAAAGCATAATATCTTGCTGCATACATGCGTGCTAAAACTGACTTACCTTTACCCGCACTGATTTGTGAGTAATCTGCGATCGTTTATCAAATGTAAGTAATCAGCATGTACTCAAGAAATTTGTCTTTTCTGCAACTAGGATGATCAGCAACAGTAGCACACAGGAAGATGCTTTTCTTTTCAGAGGAGAAGGCGACGTTCATTATTATATTGTTCTTCACGGATTTTCCTGTTTCAAAACCTTCTGACGAGTCTTGTTCTAGCATTGATAGTGTCTTATCTTCTGCATTTTAACATATTATGGCCGCATTTGTACATGAAGGAGTAATCTCCATTGTTGCAATAATGGTTAGCGTTCAGTGCTCATAAGCATTGTGCAAAGTAAGATTTGATAATTAGGGACGGTGGTTGTTGTCTCTGGCTGATAAGAATGGAAATGTGACTAGTTTTGCATTCATTATATTGAAAAAAACTAAGATACAATACACCAATACTAATGACTTTCCGAAGAATTTGATAAACTCTACGAATAATAATCTAGTAATTAATTCCTACACATATAGTATGCAAGCAATTGTGAAAGCTCCGTGTAAAGTACTTGACGTCACGTACAATGCTAAAGAAAAATACCAACAATATCACAAACACCATCATCGACCTTCTTCAAGGAAA
>JAHZMT010003915.1:0-11904 GCA_027743785.1 Sinhomidia bicolor
GTTTAAGTTATTTGTTTGGTAACATGGTGACGTTCTTTTTTTTCTACGCTCATTGATTTTATGTAATAAATTTATGAAAAAAGTAAGAAAGTTAATTTTCAAAAGCACAAAGAACAAAGAAATATATTTTAATCACAATAAGTCGAGAGTTATGATTTTCTGAGGCCGACGGTCTTTCGGGAAGGCAGCGCAGACAGACCTAATATAAAGTTTTTTTTTTTCAAAGTAAGCCCAATGTATTTTAGGGTGCATGATCCCAAAGACATAGGTACCTATACACATGCATTCAATGACACCCACACTAAGGCAATGTTCTATGCTCCGATTCTCAAAAAATGGTTTATCAGACCAACACCCAACTCCGCACATTTGCGCTTAATTTGTACATGTCTAGAAATGCTGCTAATATTGAACGTTCGTCATTCTAGTGATCGTGACTTATCGAGACAATGAAGGGAAGATGACCATTTATCATTTGTCAATACCTGTCAACGATAATAATATATAGGTAATGTAGTACCATTTTAAAATTTGGCATTTTTCTAATGCATGTTCTACTCCAAGCGGTCTCCATGTTGTTTCATTTGTACATTTTTATATTGTGTAGACAAAGTCATATATTTTAGAGATGTCTAAATTAATCGCTGTGCTCTAGTCGAGCAATAATGCGTTTAGATTCCTACAGTAGTAGTAGTGGTCAGTGACTTTACGTTATGATAAATACAAAAATTTATTTTTTGATGATTTGGAGTGCAGTTGCAATTTACTTCATCACATCATATTTCCACGCGTGTTTTTTCCATACTACTAACGTTTGCTAGTATAAAAAATTATATGTAGGTATGCTACATAATATGCTTATATAAAACGCTTATAAATGCTGTCTAAAGTCCATCACAATTACATTATTTTAGATTAAAGGTATAAACAGGCACGAAAAAATATCTATTCGTGCAGGCACCGTCACATAGTGAAAAACTCGAAAAAACGTGCTTGCAAGTGACGACGCATCTGCACACATCAAAGAAGTTTTATTATCCTGCCGTGTTTCATAAAAATTTTTAATGTTTTCGTGCTACTGAAGATCTCCCTACAGTTTGCAGAGAAACATTATCATTGACCGTGCATAATTGTCATAATTCACTGTTACTGCGATGTAATGTAAGGTCGTGATATTCGGATGACTTGGTGGAAGATTTCAAATGACGTACTAATAAGAAATAATTTTTATATAATAAGGCATAGGTATATGGATTGTGTTTAACCAATTGTACAAGTTAATACAACCAATGGCAAGAAATGACATGAAATATAACTAACCACAAATTCAACCAACCTTTTTTAAAAGTTAAACTTATTTGGTTAATTAAGCAGCAATGCTCTGAATTCGGGTACAAAACCCCTCAAACGCAAAACTTGGGGAATGGGAGTCGTTTAGCTGTACAATGTACATTTATGACTATGTGTTTTCTGTATAAAAATTCCAAGACTAAAATGCATTATGTTACGATTATTATACCATAATAAGTTGCGATACTAAAAGTCATTGACATATTCAAAATGATCAATACTCACCAGTCAAGACATTTATATAAAAAATACTATTACATTTAATAATACACTTTTCAACTGTAACTTAACATATTGAAATTAAGCTGTATTGTGCCAATAATATTGACAAGAAAAATTAAGGCAAAATGTTGCCGTTTTAATTTTATATTGTAGAAATATTTCTAGACATAAAACTTGACTAGGTAAGGCAAGTCACTTTTCACAACTTTGAAATGAAATTGCATGATATTTTTTGCAGAAAAATCAAAGTATGTTTTATTGGTAGTCTGAGCACAATGATAATTTTGATCCTTATTAAAGTCAAATATAAATACGTACAACAACTTACTTTCAAACTGTGGACCAACCCATAATAGTCGATCGATTGAACTATACAATTAATGAAGTACACAACGTGAAAATGAGTTTTTAGTACTAGCGTAAACGTACTTAAGTAATGTATAAACAAATAATATTGTAATAATTATGCTTAAAGTAAACTATACAGTACGATGGGTAATGCCATTTTTGTATGACAAATAATAGACAATTATATATTTTCTTCGCGCATACATTTTTACAAACTTACTTTATTAACAACAGTTAGAACGACGAGTTGGTATATAACGAACTGAATTTTGTGGAACTTGTTTATGATGTTTCCACGCTTCCTACAGGCTGGTTGCTTCTTCTTGAGTAACCATTATATAGAGTAAGGACTGAATAATTCCGCAGGCTTCAACTTGCTGGATTTGGATGTAGATTCACTGGCATTTTAAAATTAATTGTCAGTGTAGTTGATGTCTAAATTAATGCATCTTGTATACATAAATATCACCGTTAACACCAACACTGATATACAATACGCGAGAACAAATATTTTGCTTTTGATAATCAATGTACCTATATAAGGTAGACAAATAATAAACCTATATGATTCTCTTAATTCATCAATTTTACAAAATTCACTGAAGAGGATGGACTCAATATATGATTTTATATGACGCTATATAACTCTTTACAGTAGTCCTCGGTCGGTAGTGTATATCAACATACATAATACAAGTGTACGTAGAAATCAGTAATGATAATTTATTTTTAATTAATATGCACAATACATTACAATGTTATACTGACGTGACGATATCGGTGATATGAACAAGTCCNTACGTAGAAATCAGTAATGATAATTTATTTTTAATTAATATGCACAATACATTACAATGTTATACTGACGTGACGATATCGGTGATATGAACAAGTCCATAATAGTTTCCTAACTTTATTAATTGAACAAAAACATTTGAAAGTCAACGGAATTTTTAATATACCGCTTCGTACGTTTTCTTACATTGTTATAGTACGAATATATTTATTCATGTGTAGAAACATGAAACAAGCAACAATATGTGCCATTACTGTAAACTGGCGTAGTTTGTTTATTACATATATAGTTTTAGGTTCGCACTCACAATGACGTGTTATGCTCCTGCTACATTTTGTAAATTGTATTTTGTAACATTATTTTTTAAATGCTACTTGTCTGTGATGCTTCTCTTTTCTCATCCGATAAAAAATATTTACCCATTTTTTTGGTAAAATACACACTACGTTACGTACTTGTAAAATTCATGACATGGAAAAATTATTATTCATCAGATTATATCTAAATAATAAATATCAAACCAAAGATTTTTAAATTTAATATACCATCACGACGAACTAAACTAAGTTTAGTTCGTCGTGATGGTATTTTAAAAATCTTTGTATCAAACATTTAAAACTGGTGGTACTACATATGCAAAAGTGCAATGTAACAAATAAACAAACTACAGTTTAATGACATATTAAATTGAAAGCATAATCTTTATCTCGATAGTAACTTTTGTCTAACTCAAACATTGAGAGCAGTAGTAGCCGTAGCAAATTTCATGAATGAAATTAAAATACAAATACTAACTTGTTTGATGCTATAATATACTATCGGAAAAGTTGGTCCACTCCATTAAAATTTGGATTATAAACGAATAAATGACACCACAACGTGTGATTCATTATATAAAGATGAACATTGGATTGAATGAAAATACAGAAAATTAGTTTTCAAATGTTTCTTTGCAAAAATACGATTACCTACTTAAAACTCACATGATAGCACAGAATTGAAAAAACTAAAAAGAAGATTATACTTTAAACTATAAAAAATGATAGAGCTAGTTCATCGGCTCTAGAATTAAACAATATTATTGACAGCATTATTAATGCGAAATAAAATTATGGCAATTAAGATACTTAGAGAAGCGTCTACATATGCATAAGAAAAAGCCTGTCGTCCTAGACATAAATAAATAAATAGAAAACCACGTACAGTAAAACAGTATGTATGTATAAACAGAAATATATATATTGTAGATCTGTGGGAAAATCATCGAACGCCAGATAAGCAAGACAAATTAAAAAGATACAGCATAAAAGGGTACTAAATTAAATAAACAACGTAAACTGGCTACATAAATATCAGTTTAAAATTGTTGCTTTTTGAAAGTGTAAAAGAACTGATGAATTGAACTGAAATAAAAAGTAGTAAAATAAAATTGTTGATTTAAAAAAGAATTTATGTTTTGATTGCTTGGATAAGAAGAAGACTGTACTTCTGCTGTGTTTATGCCATGCAATAATAATTTTTAAAAACCTTTCAATAACAACCTAAATATATTCACAGTTTACAAACCTGTTCTCTTTATGTCTATAAAACTTTGTTTTATAAAAATTAAGTTCTGGTATTACCTTCATTACCAAAGAATCTAATTTTTTTAATCGGTAAGTATTATGTATGTAGGTATATTACACGAATTACCCTTTTCTGGGCCTAGACTTTTGAGTCAAAGTTTCAAAAGCAAAGGACTTATAGCTATCATCAGTAAATGCAACATGGTACAACCGTCATACACCATAGTTAGAAATTACAGCAACATTCTTATAATTTACATACAAATAGATTTAATACCTTGATACAAATATCTTAACAATAAAGTCAGAAGTAGACCGTGTGATGTCTTAGAACATTATAAAAAGAAACAAAAATTTCTAAAGTTTTACTAGTGCTCAAGTACAGCGATTCAGGAATACGAACACTTTATTGGAACCTACTACTACTACCACCAACAAATGACATAGATAAACTTAAAATATAACTATTCCTTTTGTATTTGTTGGTGACATGTCGATCATTGACGATGTTTCCATCTGAATACGACAGCGTTTAAATTGCACAATTTTAAAATTTGGCTCGAACACAAACTTAAGATAACTAATACTAATGCAACTCTACATTAATATTAATACCATACAAATCTACTCTTCGGATTTTGCAAAACTTGTACAGACTTTCATGGGTTGTTTGTTTGCTTATTTGTTTATCTTGATATTTATATATTTAACTATATAGTACTCACGGCACCTTTAAAATTGCTGTTCATTTTCTACATAAAAGTATGTAACAATATGCGATTTGTGCCACTGAAAATGTTAACAATAAATACGAAAACAGGTATGCAGTACACTCATCTCCAGTTTTCAGAAAACATGAAATGATTGTATTTTGTATTTTAACAAGAGGGTGACGACTTTGGGACTTGATAATTGAACAACGCGCACACGACTTTATGAGTGTTCTACAGCGCCATTACGACTTCTAGAAGCTGCCACCACCGGTCCTACTACAGTTCTTGACTCTTCAGCAGCATTTTGTAACTGACCAAGCGCAACCTCTAAACTTCGATTATTTCCACTGCTAATCTTTGTCCTTTTTGCGGCAGGGGGCTTCACAACGTCCGAATCAAGAGCTTCATCATCATCACTTGCTCTTTTTTCAGTAACGTCGATGAGAGTTGTAAGCGACTTGGTTTTACTATTACCACCACTGTTGCTACCACCATCGAATGCATTGTTACACTGGGCGGTTTGTGCAGGCAAACCTAATCTGATATTACTATTTTTATTCTCTGAAGAAGTACTTTCTGCGTTCATATTCACTGACTGTTTCGAAAAAGTCGAATGTCTAGTTGTTCTAGTAGTTCTTTTATCAGTGAGTTTACTATCTGCTTGCTCACCACGATTAGGAGAGTAAATGTCAGACTCTCCATTTTGAAACGTCCTTTCAACATCTGAAGAATTCGAACTATCTTGTGTTCTATTTATTTCTTCATCGATGGAATTTTCAACCTCCATTTTAATTAACTTTGAATCTGTACAGTTGACATGTTTCAACATTTGCTTCTTCTCTTGTGCTGCACGACACTGAGCGCACAACTCTGATGTATTTACGGTTACTAATTGTTCACTACTACTTTGGCTCGACGTTGAGTTTGCAACGTTGTTGCTAATTTTCTCTCGAAGCTGCTGCTGCAAGAAGAAAATCGTACTTTGCATCCCCTCTACATCTTCGTCTAGTTCTTGAACCAAGTCATCCATTTCTTTAGGCGAAAATAAAACAAAAACATGCAGTTAACTGTGTATTTTTGAAACTAAATTATGTTTACTTGTTTTAGAATGTTACATGGTGCAAGTTTTGCTAGTGCAGTAATAACAACAGCATAACATTCTTACCCGACTGTGCCTTTTTCATCTCTTCAGTTAACGATTTTTGAAGAGCCAAATCACTTTCTAGCTTAGCCAAGCGTCCACTTGTTATCATCTTTCCTAAATCTTCGTTTTCTTGATATAACATTCGACATTTGGCCATAAGTCGCTTTCCCGTATTGCTGTTTAAATTTTAAAAACCCAAATTAGAAAAGAGTAAATACAACTGCTCTTGCTTCATGCGTTTTTCTGGTTTATACTATATTATTGAAAAAATCCAGTGCCACGCTGTACCTGTCGGCAGTAAACTTCCAAGCATTTAAGTCGTTTTGTGTATCTTCTAACTTCTTTTTAGTTTCAGTCAATTCCTTTTTCATTTTTTGTATGATAAAATTCACTGCGGGGTCTAGCAATGAATTTTTTAATGAAGTAGTTGTTGGGGCCATTGAGTTTTTCAGTTCATTAATTTGGGCAGCACAATCGTGCATTTCTTGATCTTTAGTGGCTAATCTCATGACAAGAATATTTTCACGGCGAGTAGCCTCGTTCTGTTGAAGACGAAGTTTTTCTTCTGAATCCTTTAGGCCTTGATTTTCTCCTATAAATTTAAATGCAGGTAAAATTAGAATTTAAGCCCGTGAATCGATATAAACTACACTAGTCACATCGTTGTATACAATAAACGTATAAAACAATAATAACAATATTTAAACTTTGTGTTAGAACTTAAATGATAAAAATATCGCATTTGGATTTCGTATATGCTAGTCTGCAACGTTAACGTTTGGTTATCGTTTTGATGAATTCTTCGTTTCAACTGCAACGAGCTAGATCGTTTATGAGCTTGAATGTAAGCGTAGGACTGTAAGAGTTCGTGTGAAATAGCAGTTTAAAGTCCATTTTCATTAAAAATGCAGGACAATTGATCACGAAGGGCAGTTTGCTAGTAAAAATATACGACCACGAGCAGTACCACCACACCATTCATTAAGTTGTAATATTTTCATTTTAAGACAAGAAGGTAGAAGTGAGTGAATGCTTTCAAAAGTTGCACAGTTACCTTTAAGTTTTTGAATATAATTCTGGAGTTGTTGATACACTTGTAGCATTTGATCAAGATTGGCACTTTGAAGATCACTTTCGGATAATATTACGTGATCAGGGTCGTCTTGAACTTGAGCATCAGAGAGCTGACTCTGCCCTGTCGGAGTACCACCAATGTCCCCATGACCAAGAGACGTCTCACCATTTCCACAATGTGCAGATGTTGAAGTAGAAGCACCACTAACAAAAACTTCAGAGTTTGAATCCACAGATGGAGAGTTACTTAGTGCAGTTGTCGAAATGATGTCCGCGTCATTTTCACTGAAAACGGAATTTTTACTAGGATGTCCAAGGGATGTTAAAGGTTCTCCAGATACAGAGGAAACTTCACTAACCAACTCTGTGGATCTTCCCTGAACACTAACTTGTCTACCTTCGTCAGAGCTAAGAGAACTGCCATTGCTGCCAGGATCGTCTTTTCGTTTTTGGCTTTTTTGTTGAGGGACAGAATTCGATGAAATTTGAGTACAACTAGAATTATTATTGATCACAACTTCGGAGTCCTCGTCTCCAGTCATTTCAACTTAAATCACTGTATGACGAAAATATTTGCAATTTTTCAAAGTATCTACTCTATAAGGTAAAATACAAAGTGGAGACGATAATAATCGTAAAACTATTGTATTTCAGATTGGACAAAACGTTGAAAAAATATTTTTCTCTCTACTAGTTATGATGATGCTTGCTTTATGTTCTTCAATCCAATGTTGACTGTAATTTAACTTTGTTGACAACTGTGTGTGATGTTAGCTTACAAAACATCTGAAACAAATAACAAAGAGTCCCTTTGATTAATTGCCATAAAATTAGTACTGTTGAGATGAAAGTATCTATCTCAATGATTAATACAGTTGATTTACTTGATTCAAAAAAGCAATATTGAAGCATTAGTACATAACCAGATAATATGCACAAAATTCCAAAATAGATAAAAAATAAAGTCATTACTTTTAAGTTTTTAACCTCATATAAGTAAATGCCAAATTTTTAAATACTATTAAAATAAAATATTTAGTTGATACTATTAATAGATTTTACTAAAAAATAAAAATAGCCAATAAAACTATCATGTTAACCATCATGTCTTGATCCATTCAATTAGATTAAAATTGTATGGGCTATGTATTTTTAAGTGTTGAACCTATAAATCACGTAAAATAAAGAATTACAATTACAAAGAATTACAATTATTTACTAACTACAAATTTAAAAGTTGCTAATACTTAAAGTTTACAATTATTAGTTTACAATCAGCGCAAATTTACCAGAAATCTTCATATATATATATATACCTATCAAACCACCCACATTCCTCAACAAACAAAAAAAATAAATTAAAAAGCAAGAGTCACCAAATTATTAATAAATATTTTAACAGTTTAAAAAAAACTATAATATTACCATTCTTTACTAAATGGCAAATTTAAAAATAAAATTACTACTTTTCATTAAATGGTAAGAAGGTTAATAGCGAGTATTGACATATCAGCTGAGTACGCTCTACATTCAACAACATCAAGGATGCTGTTGAGTGTATTCCCTTCCCTTATACTCTGTCATATGACTTTCCCACGTAAATAAACGTAAACATAACAATAATTTTTGGCTAATTGGCGAAAAGGTAAGCATTATTGTTTTTAGTTACGTTAGTTTGCTTGGCTCGATCGAGAGAGGCCAAGGTCAATTTTGTGTCTACAGTTTCTCACGAAAATCAAATTAAGCTTTTCTCAGTCATTTTATTTATGGAGAAATTATAAAACTTACGTGAACTGCCTATGACTCCGTTGGTGCTTCTTGTTGTCAGCCGGAATGATGAACAAGAAGACAAAACGATTTTGCTTTGTTTTTATGCAACTTTTAATTTTTACGGAGTCTAGAAAGCAGCTAAAATGCAAAATCAGCTAAATATTCACTAATCTACACTGAAGATGCAGCAAAATAGTTTTTAACACTTGAAATTGATTAGTTGTTTGAAAATTTACAATGTTTGGTAAAAATTTGGTGGTGATCTTTTAAGGAGGGCAAGAAGGAGCAATGAAATTTCCCACGGAAAAAGGATGAGACTGACTGGGACAAATGGGGCCTCCTCATCAATGGCTTACGTCATCTAACCATATATGAGTCCGAAAAAAATCTCGTAATGCCCAGTAGTAGTGCAAATAGACACGGCAGCTTGACGTATGTGCTTACTTACTTCATCATCATAGTCATAATAATAACACTAGTGCATTGGTCAAATTGTTAAAATGGCAAAGCTCATTCATTCCCTGGCACATAGTATAAAATACCAGTACTACTACTACTACTAGTAGTATGGTCAGTATGTAATAGATGCAAAAGAGATCAAGGATTTCAAGAAATGTGGGGTCTTGAAGGCCTTCTTGCTGTTACTATAATATCTCTGCATCTGGTTACCAGATTCTGGTATAGGTAGTAGGTACTAGCGTACTAGGTACTATGCATTTGTTTGCTAGCAGTAATCAACCTGTTACCAAAGGTAAAGGTGCCTTTCTTTGCTGTTAACTAGATAATAACTTAACATGTCTACTTTTGCCTGTGCATATACTGCATATTAATTTGGTAGAACTAAAATGTTTGCGCAAATTTATTATGTTGAATGAGTCAAGTCACTTGATAGAAGTGTTTCCAATTTCAAATGCGCCTGTTGTTTATTGTTTATATATTTATTATTTGAAATGTTTTAAAAATTCGTAGACATTTGTAAAGCAAAATACAAAAAAATCTAGTAATTCAAATTTTCCACATACATATGTAATTATGTACATATTATGTGATGTGAACTACTGAAAATTAATTTACAAAGAGGCTAAAAATTTTCTTGATGCTGATTTGATTCAAAACAAAAAGAATACTTGAGATCATGGATTAAGTAGCAGATGATAAAAATAGTAGCAAAATAAATTCAGCCCAACCACTTACACCTAAGAAGCGCTGTTTTCTAACGTTAATCATCTAATTGAATTATGTCGCTTGAACAACTATTGTCACTAGTTTCGGATTCATCGTCGCTGATAATTACTTTCATCTTCTTTTTCGGCGGTCCACTTTGTCGTTGAACAGGTGACACAAGACTGCGACTGGGGTTGTCTGATACTTTGATTTTAATACTGAACACTAGACGTTTTGTTTTATCGTCCATCATGATCATTTTTGGACCAACATTCAAATAGGAAATTACTGTGTATGGATTAAAATGGAATTCCTCCTTAAGATAGCCTTGAATAAGAAGTGTAGCAATAATCCTTTCGCATACCTCCCGGCTATGCTTTGGAACGGATATAGAGTCCACGCGACACTTTTTATTACCTTTTCCAAACCACGCATCCATTAACTTTAAAGCTGTCATACGTTCTTCAACCTCTGATGCGTGTGCCAACAATTTCTCTAAATCTTGTAGTATTGGATAAATACGCATTTCAAAAGTCTTCTTCGTGCTCTGGTCACAATTATCACACATATCAGTACACAAAGTGGGGTCCCATGAATCACCAAAATGTTGTGCCAACAAAGCCTTTCGACATGTGTCCTTATCCAAAGCATATTTTAACATATTATAAACGTTTGGAACTCCAGTTTTTTCGGTGACCATAAGCGAAGTTGCTCGAAATACATCTTGGAACATAATGGCCACTATACCAACCTTGTTGAGCTTTTGTTCTTTGCTCTGGTTCGAGTTGAGCATGGTACGGTCTTGCTCTTATTCCTAGCGATCTAATCTTTTGACAGACATCTTCACAATCTTTTATCGTTAAACAGTAAATTATTCCTGTTTGGCCAGAAAATCTTTTTTGGATAATATCAACAATGTCATCAACTTTCTCTTTTCCTGTAATATCCCGAACTTCGTACTTTAAGTTTGATCTAAAAAATGAGTCCTTAAATACAAGACAACCTTCCACGTTTAACATCTTTTGAATGTCCATTATTACATTACAAGTTGCTGTAGCTGTTAAACCCAATATAGGAGTGTTGGGATATTGTGTTTTCATAATTCCAAGGAACGTGTAATCTTTCCGGAAATCGTGACCTATTATATTCATTTAGAATAAAATTTTTACATTATATCAGTTTATTCCCATAAACTAAATACCAACCGAACAATATTTGGTTAAATTATTATTAAGCTCACCCCATTGCGAACAACAATGTACTTCATCTATCACCAAACGTGCAAAACGTCCGGCTCTATACATTTTTTCTAATTGAGACATCAGTCTTTTACTTTTGGCAAGTTTCTCAGGAGTGACATAAAGCAACTTCAAGTCGGACTTGGGGTCGATCATTTTATTGAAAATTGTTTTTGTGTCATCTTTGCTGGTCTGTGCATTAAAAATGGCTGTTGGAATTCCCAAAGCATTTAACGACTGTAACTGGTCTTCCATTAGTGATATTAATGGAGACACTACTAAAGTGACACCATTAGATAGGACAGCTGGAAGTTGAAACACCAACGATTTCCCTCCACCTGAAAAAAAGTATAAATTTGTCAAAATTAATAGTCAATACCATCACCATCAAAGGTATAAATATTATGAACTTTTTACCTGTTGGCATAATCAAAATTACATCAAGGTTACTCATTGTCGCGTTGATGGCAGCCTTTTGATATGATCTAAACCCATCAATTTTAAAAATCCCGTTTAGATG
>JAHZMT010003916.1:0-27031 GCA_027743785.1 Sinhomidia bicolor
GCAAGGTAGATAGGTATATTTAGAAGAGAAAAAAAATTAAAAAGGTAAAATTACTGTACGACTTTCTTTCATGTGGTTGCTGTTTCATTTTTGTATTCCCTTTTGCTTCTGTCATACAAGTTATATATTTACTCGGTCTATTATGAAACCTCTTTCGTAAAAGAATTGTGCACTGAGCCCAACATATTTTTTTGTCTTCCATTGCCATCACCACAACAACAACAACACTATCATTACGAGAATATAAGTGGTGGTGGGATATAATATAATATTGAGTAGTAAACGCAGCTCACAACTCAATGAGTCTAGAGAGGACAGAGAGAGAGAGGATACTGACTGAGCCGGCAGGAGGACACATTGAAGGAAATAAAAAAAACTATATAAATGGTTGAAAATTGCACCATGTTTTATGGCATATGTCAAAACTATTACATAATACGATAGTATTATCACCTTTCTAATGTCCCCTAGGAATATTTATATCTATATTGGAGCATGTAATAAAAAATATATTTATATATATATTGTATTGAATATGTGGTTGTGTAACAACAAAGGTGAATGAATGACAGTTTTCGGAAGATAAAAGAAGAAAATGCTGAAAATAGATCAAGTTGCTACCTCTGAAGTAAGAAATCTATTAATTTTTGTACCTGTACATATTAACTAAGCATTTTATGTACATGTTTCTGTTATCATTGTTCTCATCATCGCCACTTACTATTAGAACACCACATATACAAGTTTGCGTTTTAGTTTTTGATATTCAACAGAAAAAAATGTATTTATATATACAATGTCATGCCACACGATGAAAAAGGATTTAAGGTCAGTCGGCAGAAGAAACAAAAATTGAGAATAACCGGACAAAAAACAAGTCCATATAAGAAAATCCAGGGACGGCGATGATGAAAGTAAAACGAACATTGGCTGGAAAATATGTACAGGGGTAACTAACCAATGTAAAATTTAATGCTCGTATTTATTTATTTTTTGCCAACTCACGAAGTCTGCTTTAAGAATTCGGTTGCAACTACCGACTATGGTGCTTGATGGAGAAAAATTTACTCCATACACATATGTAAATATAAATAAAAGGAAATGTTTTAAATACTATTTTTTGCTTAGAAACTAATGCTCAAGTTCTGTAACGGACGATTCCGTCACAGTGTGAACACAGGCATGCATGTATAAAATAAAACTTTTCTCGTGTTAAACTATTTTCTCTCAATTTTTTTTCTCATTTCCTTGCTTTGTTTACTCATGTTTTATTTTCACCGGAACGGGTGTATATACACACAAAAACTGGTTTAGTTCTTTTTTTAAAGAAAATTATTTTAATACGTGAGCATCTGTCACGCTACAATATATATATATATAAAGTTAGCTACCCACATAGGTACATGTACATACGCTTAGTTTTAATTATGCATTGTAGAACGTTTTATCACTTGCTACTAATTGAATTGCGCCATTTTTTTACGGGCGCTTGAGTTATACCAACTTTTCATTTTTAAAGTTACACATGAAGAGCGTGAGCATTTTTATAAAAGGAGGAAGAAGATAAAAGAAAAAATCAAACGGAAATTTATTTCCTTTCCTTTATACCGGTCTTCCCTAAGGTATCTGCAAAAAGATGAGCACAGGGGTTTTCATTTAATAGAACCTTTTTAAAAAGTTTGATGGAAACCCTTCAGTTTACAAAGAAGTGTAGAAAGGGTCTTGTCATAAAAATTGTTTTGTCGTTACATATACAGCTGAAAACAGGGTATTACGGTTGAAAAGGAAGCCAAAATTTTAAAACTGCAGCTTGTGCATTATATCAACTTATTTTTGTGAAAATCTTTGTATATTTTTTAAATAAACCGCCTCCCCCTCCAAAACAAAAAGAAATTTTCTTTTGGTTGTTGGCGTTTTGTGCTTTGTCAAAGCCCAAGTGAGAAGAAAATGATAGCAGTTGTCAGGACAGTATGTGTGGACTTTGGAAAAGAAATATAAAAACGTTGGGAGTACACATTATTGAGCAAACTGCAATTACAATGAAAGACACATGACACACATTTCCTTCACGACAATAAATATTGGGTGCATGTGCTCTTAACGGCCGCACTGCTCTCGTTTTTAGTTTGAAGAAAATCGTCATCCTATTTTCAGTTGTCAGCACAATTTTTGCCACAAGAGAAAGAGGAAAAGAGGGAGACAAATGGTATACCGCCTCATTTGATTGGTTAGCCGAAGGGTAATAAATCCACTTTTTGAACTATAAATACAACAAGCCTTTTGTTTCACTTCTTTTCCTTTGTATTTTTTGCATAATAATAATAATAATTTATTATTGTACTAATACGTCAGAAATATCTGCTTGTGTGTGCATGTATGTTTATACGTACACTCACACACTCTTGTTTTTTGAAAGGCATTGCCCTGCTCGCGCTGGTTGCTCACTCATTCATTCTGAAGAGATCCCTTGGGCACCCTTAACCGGAAATTATTCAAGTCAACGAGCGGCTCCCGTGGAGACAGCAGACAACGAACCAGAACATAGACGGGGAGATGAGATGAAAACACCGAAACCAAAAACACTGCTGGTATTTTTTGGTAATGAATAGAGTAATACGTATGTATGTACATACGTAGCCACGGAGAAAGTTGTACAGCAAAAAAGTGAGAGAGAGAGAGAGAGAGAGCGACCTTTACTCTTATGTTTTTTTTTCAAAAAAGTGAACGAAATTATTTCTTTTATAAATATGAGCATACATACAAAATCGTATTATTAGTGCATTTATTCATCACGCATTTGCTATTTAGCATGTGGTGTAATCCAGTTACCCAAAAAAAATTTTTGCTTGCTTGCATGCATGCCGTGCCACACCAAACCATGCCAGCAAGCAAGCAAGCAAGACTATCACTGTCGTCGTACACACACTCCACCTTTCTTTCCATATCCACTCTAGAAAATACCAGTGTAGTCATCATTCCCATTATTATTACACTTGAAAAGACGTGATCGTTCTCGTTGTCGTCCATCCGCCATTACACTAACATTGGCTTTTTTGGCTTGCCTCTTATTGTCGTCAGTCGGCATTTTTTCTCTTCGTCGACTCTCTCTCTCTCTCTCTCTACTTTCACCTACTCCCAGTACTGCTGGCATGTTCAGCCGCCGCAAAAAGCAGCAGCAGCAGCAGCAGTGTGGTATGAGTAGGTAATAGAAAAAAATGTGTTACGTACAAAGGATACCAATCGTATTATTAAATATAACTTATCCATCTAATATGAGTATTACACGTAATAATAATAATAATGAAGACGAAGATGACGACGACGATGACGATGACGACGACAATGTGTGGGACAACGACGAGCGTATTATTTAATAATACTATTGGGGTGCTTGGTGTAGCATGGAATGCCAAGTTATGAAAGTGCTCTTGCTATTGCTACACATGCTCCAGCTCCTGGAGCTGCTGCTGGTGCTCACTGGACCTTTAAGTAGAAAAGGAAAGAGGACAACTTTGTGGTATGCTATAAAAAAGTAGGAAATAATAATAATAACAATAATGACCGAGGCACGCATGCATCATGTCACTGCTATCAGAATCATTGTCATCATTAAGGGAGAAGCAGCTGTAGGAGAAATACAGTGTGTTTTGATGGTACGTCATGCTATTCATACCTCTAACTACTACCACTGCTGCTGCTACTGTTTTTCCTGTTTTTACTTTTTCAACTTTTTTCTTATTATTATTGTCGCCAAGTACCAAATAGCAGTAGTAGTAGTAGAAGCAGTATAAGAGGTAGACAGGAAGGAAAAAATGGAAAAGAAAAAAAAGCACGAAATGAATATGAAAAACCACTAAAATGACCTCTTCTTTTTCTCTCTCCCTCTTTTTCCTTGCCTCACTCGGGCATGCATACTCAGCGAAAACATGCCTGTCAATAAAGTGTACTAGCGGCGACAGCAACGATGACGGTGGTAGTAGCAGATGTTTGTCTACTATTTACCACGTCAGGTCGTCATCATGTCAGGCCTATTTACCTTCTTCTTTACTCATTATTATTAAAAAAATGACGATAATATATAGATAATATTTATATGGTGTATGCTTTACTTTGCTATTACTACTACTTCTACTACTACTACATACTAGCTAACTGCAATGTAAACTTTTTTTTTCACTGTTTGTTTTTCCTGCGGAAGAAAGACAAGTAAAGTGGTGCTGGCAAAAAAATATTAAGATAGCACCGTTGTCACTAGCAAGAAGGACATCAAAACAGTTACTTTTATCAGTGTACTCATAAAAGCCATTTTGTCTAGTGGCAGGAACACACCACCAAAAACACAACGCTTTCAATTGCAATAATAATAATAGTAGTAAAGATTAACAAAATATTTATGTGTTATTATTCCTATCTCTTGTCGACATTCAACTAACTTTTATACAGAGTGCCTTGCAAAATTGTAAACATTTAAAAAAACTTTCTAATAACCATTTTGCCTGTTGGCCAACTGACTAAAGACCAGAATGATGCCAAGTAGCAGGAGAAAGTGTAGTGTTTTTTAAAGGATGGCACTATATACCGTTGTTGTAATTGGTTGTCATAATGAACAGCGATTAACATCTAAACATGGAAGGGTGCAAAGTGCACCAAATGTAAATTACACCCATAAACATTTTTTTATCATTTTTGTTTTTTAAAGAATCGCATTTAAATGTAAAGTATATTTTAAATTAATAGCCATTCTTCTGTTGATAAATTTGACAAAGAAAAGTGTTTTTTATTCTTTTATATTTTTTTCCTTCTAAAAAAACTCTGTTTACCGATTTTCTTTTCTTTTTTTTGTATAAAGGAAGACGATTGCTTGCGCTCATCTTATTTTGCTGAGCAAGCAAACAATAGAAAAACAAGCTGGATGAACACCAACATGATGGTGATGATGATAACGAAAATAATAACAATAATGTTTAGGTATTATAATAGTCAGTAGGACTAGCAGAAGTAGTAGTAATAGAGTGTAATAAAAATGTTCGTGGCTGTTGTACCACAGCTCACTGAGCTTAAATAACAAAGTTGCAGAGGTCAACAAACCTTGCCCATTTTCTTATCCCTTAAAAACTTTCTATTGTGTATTTTTTTGATAAGAGCTCACAAAGGAAAAAGACCATCTCTCTCGCTTCTTGTACTCCTCTCAACTATGTCTCTTGATGAAAAAAATGTAAAAAAAAACTTTTTTTCTAAACTTTTTACTCTCTCTCTCTCTCTCTTCCTTCCCTGTCTCCCGATTTTTAACTCTATTGTTGTATTCTATTACACTATTTAGCACACCGCTGGGAAAGTAATGAAAATGAAACATCTCTCTTCCTTTTGAATTATCATGGTGCTCAACACTATGACAAAATGCAGTCACCGTTTTTTTCTTTTTAAAAGAAAAGTAAACTACAAAAATCAGTTTACTTTCTTTAGTTGAAAAAAATCAAGACAAAAAATGAAAACGTGTAGAGAGGTATAGAGCTGGTTCCATACTTTTAAATTTTCTGCTTTAAGAACACACGGCATGCACATTAGCTGCACGTACTTTTTTAAAACAAGTATGTCATGGCGCAAACACACACATACATCTCTCAAGCATAACACTTTTTGCTTCTCATTCTTTTTTTATCCTAGTTTCCTCTCAAACTTTCCCAGTCCACCTAGTTCGAAGGAAGGCGGCATGACTAACTTTTTTTCTTTCTTTTTTACATTACAACAACGTAACCGTGGCGAAAAAATATTGCCACATATATATTTTTACACTGTCGCTCTCTCTCTCTCTTTTAGTTTTCTGTGCTCATTCACTTGTTCCTTATACATTTTTTATACACTTTTGACAGAAAATAGAAAGGTATTTTATAGCTCCTTCCACGTCCTTTTCACTCACAGGGAGAAAAAAATTGGTGCAACTTTACTGTCTACTACAACTTATGTACATATTTATGTATAGTTTTTTTGTTAAGTGAAGTTTTATAGAGAGACAGGCAGAGTATAAATTTGAAATAATAACAACAATAGCAATACTAACAACAGCAACAACAATAGATGCTTTGTAAAAGCGTATCTCCCTGTTACACTAGTAGTAAGCATGCATGTATGTATATCACAATAATAATAATAATGCAGGTATGTAAGTACTCAACGTCGTGCGATATTTTCTCGTTGATGTGTAAATATCTATACAAAGAAGAACACCACACGTTCCACTATTTTATCTCCATTTTAATAGCATTCCTTTGTCATGCCAGGCAACTATTTTTTTGTCTTGCTTGCCTGCCGTGTAACATTTTTATTATTTTATCTACTACTACACCCCCTTCTTTCTTTCTCTTTCTCTTTTGCTCCCATATACATTCCTTTCAACTAAAAGGATTTTCAACCTGATCACCACAACATATTTATATATACGCTTTCCCACGCCATTTCTTTTTAGCTGTACTAGCTACTCCTGTTCTCTCTCTTTTTTGCTGTTATTATTATTATTACTCAAAAAAAGAATCTCCCACTTGCATCTTCCACATGTTTCACTGTGCTTTCAAATAAAAAATAAAATGTATTACGGCATATGCAGTAGTGACAGTAGGGAGCAAAAAAAAGAAGAAGAAAAACGAACGGTGAAAAAAAGGTTGCTTTTTTGTTTGCTAAAGAAGAGAACAAGGAATGTCTGTGGCTCCGGGGGATATTGCCTTTTCCTTTTTTCCTCTATTTCTTTCGTCATTTTTTTGTGTTGCTGCCTCAGCAAGTCCTCTTTTTTCCCTTCTTGTTGTAGGACACATACACACAACAATATTTTCTACCTTTAACGATATTACCGGCTGGAGATAGTGTAACGTATGTGAGATCACTATCAGCATCTGTTCTTTTTTAGTTGGCCTAACAATCTACACGCGTATCTAAAAGAAAAAAAGGGAAAGTTTTTTCTCTCCCTTTTTCAGTTGATGTATGTATGTATGTATGTGTATATACATATAGGATAATAATGATCAATCCTGGTTTTTTTCAGGGTAGTGGTAAATGGCAGGGAAGAAACAGAATTTGGAGAGTTTTTTTTCTTCTCTCTCTCTCTCTCTCTCTCTCTCTTCTTTTTACAAGGTAACCCTGCTTAAAAGCTGACGACGAGGATGATGATCCACAATCCCTGTAACACTTTCTAACGCTTTTTGAGGTAGTATTACTGGTGATGTTGAAGGGCTGATTTGATATTGAGGTAGGTATGTATATATATACCTTACGTTCTGTAGCGATTTCTTCTCTGGGATGGTGAGAGAAAACGCCAGGAAAATGAGTAACAGAGCAGCAAAGATGTAGGATCAAGTGTAAAGTCAAGGGGAGCGCAAGTAAAAAAAATATGATGAAAAATGTGCTTCGCTCGCTTTTACTTTCTCTCTCTGCACACCGCTACCGCCAACCAGGAAGTGGATTGCTTGCTATATGGATATAATGTAGATTTTAATGAGAAAGTCAAGCAAAAAAAGCGGTAGTTTCTACCTTCTCGTCGTTTACACTTGAGAGAACCTGGCTTGCTCATGTGTGATGATATAAATATTTCTGTGGAGAGCTCTTCTCTGTAGAGAAATATTCCCTAGTACAAATACTTGTACAACATTTTTTTACAAAGAAAACGTGGTTGGTTAGTTAATGGCTTGGGCTACTGCATGAAAACGTGCTCCACTACTTTTTGGCTCTTTCTCTCTTTCGCTCATTCAACCACCGCTGCTGCCATCACTTCACTTTCATCATCAAAACATGAAGAAAACGACATCGGAATGGAAAACCACCACAGAACTGATGAGGATAAAGAGAGAGAGAGAGAGAAGAGGAGAAATAGAGAAAGTGGGTAAGAGCGAGTGAGTGAGTGAGTGAGGTAGAAATCAGTTCTGATTACCGGCAACACAGCACTAGTATAAGTAGCATGTAGGTTTTCAGTAACCACCACCACCACTAGTGCCACATCACCGCCACAACGAATCTACGCTGCATTACCATGCTATTTACTTTATACATTATCATTCTGTGTGACAACTCAGGCAGAATAAAAGAAGCACGAATTTACTCCTCTTTTCACATTCTTGTACACTGATCAAGGTGGGCATATGACCGCCAACAGTAAAAAAAATATATATAATGAAAGAGCACATGTATTTTGTTCTGTAAACTACAGAAGAAATAAAACGCTCATCTTTTTTCAACCTGAGCTCAAATTAGCTAGCTTTTTTATTTAAAAAAAATATTGCGAATTTTTCATAGATCGAATTATAGAGTAGAGTGCTTCTTATTGATGACGTTTTTTGGTGCAACATATATATAGTCTACCTATATTTTTCAGATATATTATTATTATAATCATCCTCATCGTTTGAGAGTCATTGACCTGCTTCTTAGTGGAACAACGCTCATTAATGACTTTCACGTCGTTCTCGTATTCCCCAGAAAAAAGTATACAAGCGTAAGCTTGCTTACGTATAAATTCTGTGAGGGAAAGAGGGTGGGTTTGTGTGATGTCTTTATGTTTAAAAGGGCTTTTCCATAATCTTTCCTAATCTTTTTCCTATTACGCTCGTAAATTTGCTGATGCTACTTCTGCTACCGCTGCTGATGATGATAATATGATTTGATCATCATAATAGAATGTTGCGCATATATACTACTATCACTACTACGTCTTTGTGTGTTTTTTTCTTGCCAATCCTTTCACATTCTAATCTTTAAAAAATATATGAATGTATTATTGGGATATTTCTGTCACACAAGTTTATAGACACCATATTGTGACATGCTTTTTATATTCTGATAATGAATATATCTCCATTTTTTTCTTCTACGTTCCGAGCACCACCGGCGGCAGGAGAAAGAAGAGGAGAATGCATTACAGCTTATAAATTCATATTTTTTCCTCTGCCCGTCCGTAATGTCACCAGTTAGCAGGTTTTCTTGTTGACATTGATGTAAGGGAAAAGAGAAGGATGATGATAAAATGATGGTTGTCATCAACAGAATATTAAAGAAAATTGGGGGAAATCCTTGTTCTCCTATATATGTATACCTAGTCTTCTCACTGCTGATGCTACTGATGCTGGTTTTGATCTTCTTCGACAAATTTGGAAATAAATTGGAAAAGTGAGCCAACTGCAGTAGTGCTACTCTGTCTATATAAATTTGCTACCACAATAACCACAATTTATACAAAATCACTACTTCCATGGCACTCGCTTTCCCTCTCGTTCTCTTTCTGTCTCTCTGTCTCCTTTACTCACTACCCATTACTTAGTTACTTTTCCAACACTCTGCCATCCTGCTAGCAGTGCTACCACAATTTATTAAAAGCTAGTTTGGAAACTTTTCTAATGAGAATGGTGGCAAGTTTAGCAAGTTCAAAACCCACACATATTTACTTTATTTATTATGCAAAATCCCTTTGGCATTCACCTAAGCAATGTTTGTGGTTGTTGATGCAGAGCTAGTGAAGCAATATGAAAAAGACATTCTAGCAGTATTACTAAATATGGGTAAATATATAGACTCCTGTGGCTACTACTACATTCATCACACGCTGCAATGGAATGATGTCTTTTACTACTTTTACTCTCCTCTGTATACCACTGAACCATACCATTCTACGGTGAGTAATTTCTCGCAAGCAACGACGAAACCAAATTTTATCCCAAATTTCCAAACTTTTTTCTTGTCGCGCAAAACACTTTCACCAGCAAAAAAAGATATAATTGAATGGCGGCATTCTTGAACAGCAACATCACAGAGGAGGATGCTGTGTTGTAAGTTAGCTAACTCATTTGTAATCATTTTATTTCCATCTCTTTCTTCTGTAGCGCTTCCACTTTCTTTGTACTTTGTTCTCTTCAAACGGGGGGCGTGTCAACACACTCGCTGTCATCCAGACTACAACTCCTGCAAAACCAAACACGCACGCACAAGCACACATAGTACTACCTACTACTCAATTATAATTACTGTACAGATGTGTATTTGACGGGGAGCAAAACTCGTGTTTTCTCCTGAACATGCTGTATTTATTATTATTATTAGGTGTGTGTGTGTATACTGTACTTTTTGGATTGCTTTAATAACTTGTTTTTTTTCGTTTGCGTGACAGGTCACAAGACGAGCTTTTTGCTTGGTGCTAGGGACAGCTTTCGGGTTACCCTCATTAATTCCTAGTCATCACATCAATATTGTCATCGTCGTCATCATCATCAACGTCATCGTGGCAGTTTGGAATGAAAGTATTTTTATAATTTTTTTTGTTGGTCGCGACCATGTTGTGTGTGCATTATATAGTTGCTGTTCAAAAAAAGAAAACAACCAGCTAGTATTTAAGGTTAAAAATATAACAACCACTATAATTCTAGCTGTACTAGAAAACTAGAGAGTATATAGCGACATTGTAAAATGTACGTGCGTGACTTCACTATTTGCGTAAATTTCTATTTCATTCTATCTATGGACAACTGGATACATACACGGCGACATTGTACAAGTTTACTCCTAGCAACAACAAGAGCACGTAATGAATAGTGTGGTATGCTTCCTCAACGTTTTCCTACTGCTTTTAACTACTGTCATTATATACCGTTCAAATTACGCAAAAGCATCCCAAAAAAACACAGCCGTTTCCTTTTATATGATTTACTTATTAGTAAATGACCTATGCAAGGCGGCCCTGTGTTCATTCATCAACTCGGGCTGTTATTCCATTGCATCGTCACCATTACTGCTAACTGCTGCCATCACCTCCACGTCAAACAGCGATGGAGCGTCATAAGCCCAGGAATTGCTTAATCACAGCCTAGAGCACAATTATTTGCTTTCTCTGTCAATCCTACTACTCCTCCTTCTCCTTCCACCAGCCTCTCCAACTTTGAGGAGAATTTGAAAGCAACTACAAGAATAACCAGCGTTTTGGAAGGAGAGAGAGAGAGAAGGATATTTATGTTGTGTTACCCACTTAGTTTTACATAATTTCATTTTAATATGTGCTTTGAGTAATATCCTACAATGATTATTATTATTGTTATGATTATTAGATTTATTTACCAAATGAGGAGCAATGCAAGAAATGGCATAGTAGTGTATACTAGCATGAGAGAGAGAGATTGTATGAGGAGGAGACCGAGTAGTTGCTGTCAGCATTGGGACTACTACTGGTTTAGAGAAGTTTAAATGGCAATAGTAATAATAATAATGTGCAAGTATTTGTCTAAAAGCTTTGGATTGAGGAAAGCGCTGCTGCTGTTGTTCAACCTCCTTTTGACAGCCGAGGAAAACTCAAATAACTGCCTTTGTCTACCCTCTCTCCATTCATGGTAATAGTAGTAATATTATTATTAATAATAATAACAGTACTAAAAACAACAGCAGTAATAATAAAGAAACAGGCGGAGGCCAGATACGGACAAGTTTAGGTAAAGAATAGGCAAATCTCTCTGTCTCTCCAGCATAAAGATCACTGCAAACATTGTTTTCTCTCTACTTTTACTTCCTATCAAGTTTCCTGCCACTTTCCCCAAAATTTGTTGCTGTTGTAACAAGCAAATCTTCTCCTGCTCTATCCTCTCTTTCACTCTCACTTTTACTCTGTCTCTCTCTCGCTGTGTGAGTGTGTCTCTTCGGTAGATAATAACAAGCAGAATGCAACCTTGAGTGGATTTTTATAGTGGTGGGGGTAGAGTGATGGGTTGGTTTTGCGGTGCAAAAGAAAGAAAACGTATTTCCCCAAACCTTCTGCACAGCAGTGAGCTTGTGACAAAAGTAACAAGAATTAGCAACATCTTTGCAGTTCTCTTGAGACCCATCACAACACACTTGTGTGCGGATTAGACCTTTAGCAGTTTGTACATAAATATGTATGCGTATCTGTGTGAAACCATCTTGTCTTATATAACATGCATATATAAATACGTGTAAGTCCACGGTGAAAATGGCAGCATTAAATTAAACCACTGTCAACCATATTTTATGACTGCTTTTGTTACTATAAAAAATACACTGTCATCCGACAAACAAGCTTAATTTATATTTGTTTATTATGCTTGTTTATGAAATTTAAACCTAAAAACGTAATAACGGCGTATGAATGCTTGCAGACGATATGAACATGATATTTTAACAAATTTATTAACCTGGCCGTGTATTAATTTCCTTAATGCATTTTCTATGGAATGAAAACCAAAACCTTAAAATTTACAATTATACTAGTAAAAGGACTCTTCTTTCTTTGCAGGTTGAACAAAAGACCAAGTAAACCAGAGATTGAACATCTTATTGCTAGAACAACCACAACTTACTGTTTTTTTCATACTTAATGTTTTTTTCCAAAAATAGTAGTAAACCTGAGTAACAGTATCTGCTTTTGTAATTTGGCTAATTACATTAAACCAGAGGAGTTATTTTCCAGTCTTTATATTTTTTCAAACAAACTTGTTTACAAAGTACATATTGCAATACACTGTTCTTTTTTTTAATTTTTACTTCTTACTCTTATCATTGTTATCTTCATTCTGTTACCAGCAATTTAATACGAAGAAATAATTGGAATTGACCGTGTTATAAAACGAGGGCCACACACACAAGCAATTCTATTTTGCAGTAGCCAAAACAAAGTATTCTCTTCTCTTAAAGTCATTATCTTTAATTAAAGAACTTTGCGTTTTTCATTATTTCTCATTGCCTGTCGTTCCTTTATAGTTGAACACTTTTGTCTACCAAAAAGCAAAGTCAAAATGTACAAATATTTTTCTTCCTTTTTTGTCCATCGTCGCAAAAATCACAATAAAACCCCATTTCAAACACTAAAGTACCACTCAAAAGGTATTGTTGTGCAGTGAATAATGAGATAGGGTAAGCGACAACACATCTCAAAACCAGTTGTTTATGCTGATTTCAACGCTATATTCCAAATTTTTTGATCGTTTGAAATTTGCGATTTTAATGATCATTTCCTTGTCAAATAAAAGTTTACTCACAAAATTAGCAAATTTCAACCAATCAAAAAATGAAATGCTACGTTAAAATCAGGATAAAAACTGGTCTACCCGCATATTCTCAATTGTCTTATCTCATTATTCAGCTCGCAACATTACCTTTTCAGTGGAAGTGCCAGCCGACAGAAAAGACTAGTTTCGTTTTCACTCAACTGTGACATCAACGATAGCGGTGATAGCTAAAATGTATGTATTATATTTTCTGGTGAACTTCCATTATCCAATGCTTCTGCTGCAACCCCTCTTCCTTGTCTCTCTTTCCTGTCCGTCTGCATACTACTCTGGACAGCGGTATTGATAAAAAATTAATGAAATCGATTAAGGAAATAGAAGAGTGAGTGAGTGAAGTAGTAGTACTAGCGAGTTTTTCTTGTTTTCACTCACACATATAAGTATTTTTTGCTTGCGTTTCTGGTAGCACAAGTAAATAGTAGCAGCATAAGTGTGTGATGTTTGTTGCTGATGTTGATTATTATCGATGTATGTATATACGAACTTTTTTTCATTCCAACTTTCTCCTTTGGTTTTCTTCTCTTTTTCCTAATACGAAAAGATATCTCCGAGACGAAATATTTTCTGGTAGTTGTTTTTATTGGATATAGGTTCAATGTTTTTCAAATTCATTAGTTTTGGCTGCTAGCAAGTAATTGCCTTTAAGGATAAAAATAAATTGTTTAAAATATTAAATTTGTTAAGTTATTTGATGAGAGTACATGAGGTACAGTGTCATCAGGAACTGCACACAAAATTTTTTTTCTCTCTCTCTCTCTCTTTCTTCTTTAAATTTGTCCAAATTGAGAGAAGCATTGAGTCTGTGAGAAATGACGTTTAAAAAGTCTCATTCTATTTTTTTACTCTATTTCTTTATTCCGTTACACAAATATGTGTCGTAATAGTAGATAGTGGTATGTATAGTTGTAGTCATCGTTGTCGTTGTACTTGGTAGATGCTACACAATCGCCACTTTCTACCACGAACTTGCCATCATTCATGATCAAGCGGACAGAGAAAAAAGACTATTATCAAATCAAGTGGTTTTGCTCCCTTTTTTGGCAAAGAAGATCAAGATGATGAAGTGGAGGAAGGAAGAAGGAAACCAGAGCCAGAGAATTTTTAGATTTTCAAAGAAAATAAATGGGGAACGCGTGCTTTTTTTCTCTCTTGTGTCTCTTTCTGATTCTCTCTCCAACCTTTTTTTCTATTTATTTTCTCTCTTTCTCTCTCACGCTCTTTTTTTCTAGAGCTTGCTTTGATTTGAATCTTGATTTTCTCTCATCTTTCTTTTTTTTCTTTTGCTTCTTCCTCGTCCCAGTCCTTTATTTCTACCGCTGTTATTACTTTCCTATGCCGCAATCCTTTTTTCCAACTTCCGCTTAGCTGCTATTTCACCAGTAGAAAAAGTACATGGCAGCAGCATGTAAACTTATTTTATTTATCATTCCCTTTCCTTCAATCTTTCTCAACGTTTATCTTTTTTTCCTACTCTGCTACAAGATTATTTCCCGTTTGTTTTCTTCTCATTCTTCTTTTGTCTCTCTGTATCTTCTTATCCACTCTGCTGACCTTTTTCTCTGCTGTTGACGTCGACCACGGTGTAATTTTCATGGCAGCAATATTGTACAAAATAAAATACAATTTTCTTCATCTCTCCTTCTCCTTTTTTTTCTCCTCCTACTTTCCCTTGTTGTCTATTTCATACCAATAAATCTCCTTTTTTCCACTGATTGTAGTGGTGGGAATGTCCAATGCTGCCACTTGCTGTTGCTGTGTCAGCGACACAATAAAAAAATGGGCACAAGCTTTGTTTCTTGCTGTTTGTTTCTTCTACTCTCACTTTCTATTTTTGGAGGAAACTCGAGAAGAGGGAGTCAGAAGAAGAAGCTGCTATTTATTATTATTATTCCTTCTTCTTCCTCTTCTCCTTCCTACCCCTCTCGTTCGTCTCTATTTTTTGCTAAGGTCCTGCTTTGCTTGCTGTTTTCTCAATTTTAATACTTTCTCCAATGGTGGTACCGGTGGCAGTGCTTCTGCTGCTCCTGCTGTGAATTGGCTTCAAGTGTATAATAATGATAATGTAAGTACAATATTGTGTTCCAACAGCAGTAAACGACAAATGGTGTACTAGTCGTCGCCGAAGTAGTAGTAGTCGTAGTTGGCGCAGCAATGTAAAAAGATTGTAAAAGAAATACAACCAGCCTCAGCGCCCCGCGCCGCCACGTACATAATTTTTTTTGGTGTAGGAAATCAGACACAACAACGTGCACACATGAGGAAATGGATGGATGGACAGCTATTTTTATTCTTCCTTTTTACTACTACTACTGCTTCTGGTGGTGGTAGTGGCGGTGGTGCCGCTGGCAGTGTTTGTGCTGTATTTTTTGCTGTTTGCCTCTTTTGATAGCTTTACCTACTAAACAAGTGTGGTTGCTGTGTATGTGAGTGTGCCGTGTAGCCAGTGGAAAATTTATCGATCAAATCCCCTGCCACACAGCATAAAAAATTATTTTTTTGCCTTTCTCTTTTTCCTTTTTCTTATTTATCTTCCCTTCTTCGACATGCCTCTCTTCTGAGAAATAAATAGGTTCAGCTGTTTTGCAAGAATGTTGCGTACACACTGTTATACTCACTTGATTTTTTTCTTCTTTTTAGTCTACATGTATATTTTATAGCCACAATATAGAAAAAGTGGCGATGATAATAATAACAATAATAATGTTATCAAGTTGGATTTTGCAGAGAAGAGGATACACACAATAAATGTTTTTTTATATATATTTTTACGTATGAATAATACGTGCTTCCTTTCCCGGAAAAAAATGTGAACACGCGTTGTAATACTTGACTTGGCTTTGAATGTTGTGAAACGAGGGGCGCATCGGGAAACAATTTTGTTTGCTTTTGCAAGTTAGTTGCTTTTTTCTCTCTCTCTCTTCCTCTCTCTCTATTAATTATACATGTACACCCCGCTTTCTGCTCCTGATAATTGCACGTAATGCTGGAATGATTGAATTACATGTATGTATAATTTCCACCTAGTGTAATTCTATTTAACCAGAATGTTTAATGTAACCAACGGTCAATGTTGGATTATTAGCAGCACTCTTATTATTAGTATTATCATCATTGCTATTATGTATTTCTCTAAATTGGCCATGGACTAAAGAACCAGCCACAATTTTCCATTTCGGCGACATCCACTATGGCCAGTGGCATTTGTACACTTGTCCCTTTAAACTCTTTTCTCTTTCCTACCATTATCAATTCCAATTATTATTATATTACTGTCGCGCAAACATTTTAAATACGTGAATAGTTATATCGTTTTTTATTGTTACTTTTTACTTATTTTTTAAATATGCATTTATTTTTATTTTTCAAAATGAAAACGTATGCATTTCTATATGGATGCATGATGCTCTTGTTTGTTGACAACTACAAACTACAAACATGTAGCACGTATTTTTCATTGTTTTTATTACTATCAGCTAAGCATCATTATCACACTATTTTACTACGCTCAGCTATACCGTCTGGTTATTATTATTATTTATTTGTTCAAAACGCTGTTTTCTTCTTGAACAAATTGAACAAACAAGAACGATAAACCAGCAAGCAGCACACGATGAAAACGAAAAAGAGAGAAAAAAGAAACTACTTGCTTCTACTTTCACTAAAGCTATACCTAATCGTCGTCACTCTGTGTAAAAAACAGTAATAACAGCCAGCAATAATAACACCACACACAATGAAAGCGGCACTGTATGTAGGACAGTAGTAGAGCACAGTAATAATGTGTAATTATATTTCCCACTTTATAATTTTCACCAATTGACTTTCCTTCCTTTTTTTACAGTCAGGTGGTGGCCAAGGAAAGAAATACAACTAGTTGAAAAAATATGTATATATGAAGTGGTATACTAACACTCGTATTTCTATTTAGCATGTTTTTTATTACTTGGTGTTGTTATGAATGAATGTGTTGTGTAGTTTTTTTTCACACATTTTCATTCATTTTCGTTGATTCATTTTTATCATAAATAATAAGGGCAAAAATACACGTAAAAATTCCTATGTACTTTCGGTACGTCGTTCTGGTTGGCCGTGAGTGTGTAGTAGCTGTTGTTATTGTGCATGTTCTCAAAAAAATGGTTCTCAATGTTTGGCCAGCTATTATTCATTATTGTAGAGAAGTGCATACATGTACACCAATAATAAAAAACCACCTGGTTTTCTCACTAATTCACTTGCTTACTTGTACATACATATATCATCATCGTTGTTGTTGTCGTTGTTGTTGTTCTCGTCATCACACCAAATAAAACCAAGTGGTTTAGGAGAAAGTGTGTGAGAGGCGAGTGAGTAGTGAAAAGAGCTGCTGCGGTGGTAGATTACATGGGTGAGTCAACCGACCTTGCTCAATTTCTTATTTCCTTGCAGCTTTTCTTTCATATTTTTTTCGCTTTTTTGTTTCCTTCTTTCAATTCACTTTACTCACTCGTTGCTAGTTACAACTGGTATATGCAGCTACTAGTTTGCTTGCCTTTTTAAAAAAATATAGGGGAGAATAGGATGTGCATGTTGCTGGGTATAATAATAGTAGCTGTAAATAAGAGTTTGTGGTTTTACACAGCTATCAGCATCATCATGTATGCACATACATGAATCCATAATGAACTCAATGAAACTCAGGTTTTTTTTCGTTTCCCTGTTGGATTTACAAAGAGAGTTTTTAAAGGGGAAAAAGGAGTAACGAACGAGTGGAGAAACCGGTTTTGTAAAAGCGTGGCTCTTGCACGATGACGACTTTTTTGTGTTTTATTTTGCAGTTGTTAAACAAGTAATTGTGTTTGCGTTAATTTGTAAGTCTTTTTGTTGGTGTTGCCTGTGGGTTCTTTTCTTAATTGAGAGTGTAACTATGTACATGCTCCAGTTCAAGGGCGACAGCAATGTTAAATGTTACTCATTTTATGTGAATATGCCTATGAATCCACACACACAACAACAACAAGAGGTTCCACCCTCTACAAAATTGAATGCACCACTCATTGTTATTATTCACTGGAGTTTCCCTGTTGGATTTACAAAGAGAGTTTTTAAAGGGGAAAAAGGAGTAACGAACGAATGGAGAAACCGGTTTTTGTAAAAGCGTGGCTCTTGCACGATGACGACTTTTTTGTATGTTTTATTTTGCAGTTGTTAAACAAGTAATTGTGTTTGCGTTAATTTGTAAGTCTTTTTGTTGGTGTTGCCTGTAGGCTCTTTTCTTAATTGAGAGTGTAACTTATGTACATGCTCCAGTTCAAGGGCGACAGCAATGTTAAATGTTACACATTTTATGTGAATATGCCTATGAATCCACACACACGACAACAACAAGAGGTTCCACCCTCTACAAAATTGAATGCACCACTCATTGTTATTATTCACTGGGATTGTTCAGTGGGCACGCAGTGTATTTAAAGGAAGTAAAAGTGCAAATATTTTTGAAATTTGCACAAAAATGTGGGTCACACAACTAGAGATATTTTTTACCGGTTTTAATTATTAATGTCAGCTAGCACAATCACTGCTGCTGCTCTATGCTTCTCACAATGAAAGGGAATCGTTGTCCAGTGAATAATGTATGCGAAATGGTGACTAATGAAACGCTTTTCTTTGTCTTTCCATCTGCCCTTTTGGAGCTACTTGGAATAGTGCTGATGCTCCTGTTGTTGGTGTTCACTGTGAGACCTCCACCATCCAACTCTGTCAGTCCAGCCACCAGCAACAATAACAGCAACAACAACAACAACGCATGCATCCGTTCTCGTACGTGTTTGCTTCCTAATCATCATCATGAGCCGTCGACGCCGCCGCTGCCGAGTTTTAGGCTACAGCGTTTGCAATTCCGCTAAAGTATACATTTTCTTTCTTTCCTTTTTTTATTTCAAACAATTTTCTCTGTTCCCCAGTTTATTTCAGAGAGGAAGTAAAAAAACAAGTTGTCGTGGTGCTTGACACTTATTTAATCGGCACACACAAAACACTAACATTTCAGTGAATCGCTAGCAACAACAGCAAAGCACTTTTCTTTACCTTTTTTCAAAGTAAAAGCAAACTTTTTTTCTTTCTGTTTTTGCTTTAGCACGCCAAAATTATTTATAAACAGGAACACTAGGAAAGTTGAAAAAGAGAATAAGAAAATGTGTGAATGGAGAAAGACGAATTAGAGTAATGTTGTTTATTACGAGGGTGGCAACACCTGACTAACTTGCACTTGGTGACACCACGGAATATCGCAAACGGGGTGATGATTGCTTGACCCAATGGGTCTCTCTTGTTTTAAGAATGTGTTCAACTTTTTTTATTTGTGTTTTGTAAACTACCACATGGCGTCAATAAAATAAAACACAAGCCAAGAGTTTCTTTTTTTCTCTCGTTGCGCGTCTTAATAAGCCAGTCAAGGGACAACTGTAAAAAAATCAGAGCAAGTCAGGAAATTGTATGTATGCTCATACTAAAAAAAACTTTACTGTTTTTTTCTCTTTCTTTCTCTCTCATTTGCACACCAAGATACCACACAGTGTCAATCTCAGATTTTCTTTACCACCACACCACTACGACAACTGTATTAAACTTGAATAAAAAGTAACAACTTATTACGAACAGCGTAATAGTTTAATGTGTTTACAATGTTTATCTGCTGGCGTGTATATTTTTTTCTGGATGATTGTCGCAGGGGAGGTCCTCATTTTAAAGTAAAAATATTATTGTACGGCTATAAGTTATCAGATTTATTTTGCGCTGCATCAAAACATGTTTTTGCATGACAGCAGCCGATTTGCTTGACAATATTTTTTTACCATTTGTCAGCAAAACGTTGACAAGTTGGTTGTAATATTGACTGTTGTAGTTATACTTTGTTTTTGTGATTGCTCCATCATTTCCCCCAGCTTTTCACAATTATCGTGTTTTTAGCAGGGTAGTAGTGGTAGAAGTAGTAGCGTGTGTGCTAGTTACTTTTAAAACGGAGCAGTTGCATGTTGTCTTGTTTTTCTTTGATTAGAAAATAAACAGAGGAATAAAAACAGCACAACGTTTTGGACAGAAGGTCACGTCATGTGGATAAGATTTTAATATATAAAAAAAGGGATTGTACTGCTGCACTGGCTGATTACACAGTTGTAAAAAGCAAACAGCACATAAAATGTTCCCACTCACATACTTTGGCATACATACACCATCAAACAGAAACGTTATTTTGCAAGTTTTTGTAGTACAAATAACTGTATAGGCAATTGTTTTATTAGAGTTTTTTTCCGTTTTTATTGTCTGGAGAAAAGGTGTTATGCAAACGTATAGCTTGCACCACTGATGATAATAATAATAGTAATAGTAAACACTGGATTGGCAGCAGCTATAATGTTCAAGCTACCAGTAGATCTGCGAGTGGTGTGAAGCACATGTGCACATTGTTATTATTATTATTTTTTGTTCTTTCTCTCCGTTGAACACGATATTATGCACGTGTGTGATCAAAACGGATATATAAAACAAGTGCAGCGAGAGGGTCAAAACCAGAAAGGGAATATTGTTATCAGGTGGGATTTCCGTAGAGAGAAACACACACGGTCCTCCTTTTTCTAGCACACTTTTCACGGCGTTTCGTGTGCTTTTGTCATTGCCTTTTATTTTTGCAAGGTGACACCGTCGATGGAACAATAAGCCGAGAAGTCAACTTGAACACTACGGATTGTGCATATTTTTTCTGTGGCCATTAATCAAGTTATTCTCTAACGTCAGGGGAAATATTTGGAAGAAAAATTAGAGACGGTTGCAGGATTACTACTCGAGTAAATTACGCACATGTAGACAATTTTCAACAGAGAAATCTGATGAGGCAACAAAGATGCAAACGGTGAAAAAAATCTCTGCTTTGTGTTTTGCCTTTATTTCTTTTTCTCTCCCTTCACTTCTCTCTGTCTCTCTTGTCTCTGCTCGCTTCTTTTTTGTTGACTCACCTATCAGAATGAATTAGAATGGCAAGGGCAATGAATTGAAATTGAACAAGTGTTGTGAGAGTGTGTCTGTGTGGCTGAGTGTGCCTCTGCGGTGGTGGTGAATCCTCGTGTACTCGTTGTTCTTCTATGAAGATCAACTTGATGATGATAGTAATGAAGGCGAGCGAAGGAGAGAGTGCCACTGCCACTTACTTTTTGCCGACTGAACAGTGGCGAATGCGGGTCTGAAAAAAGGCGGTAGAGAGAAAGAGGGAGAGAGAGCAAGCAAGGAAAAAGCAGAACCAGCACATATATATACTCACTTACTGGCTCGCTGACTCACTCCAAAAGAGAAAGAGAAAAAAACCCAGAATAAAGTGAAAGGAGGAACGAAGGAAATAAAGAAAGGTACATTGTTGTAGTAGTAACACTAGTAGCAATATATATGTGCTCTATCATATGAAATTATCGTAGTGGTAACGGTGTTAGTATGGAGAACACATGCCTGCCGCTACCACCATCATCACAATCACCGCAGCCACTACCACCACCAGCGCCACCAGTTTTTTTTAGATGGATCCAATGAACAAGGAAAGCCAACGAACTATAGAGCTGGTGTAGCAAAAAAGAGAGAAAGATAAAAAATGGTATAATTCGCTGAACGCATAAAGAAGACGAAGTAAATGGTGGCGGTGGTGATGTTGTAACAGGGCAGTGTACAAAGAAATGGTAGCATCAATATAGTCAGTGGTAGTGGTGGCGGCGGTAGCAGCAGCAGAGAGCAAATGTATTGGAGTGTGAGTGGCTTCAGTTGAGCTATACCAGCACCAGCAGCAGCACCACCACACTTTCTCTGTACGATAGCAGCAACGCCAGTGTACATGGCGGTAGCATTATCTCCAGTATGATCATCATCATGCACATGGTAAAGCCAAAATAAAGGAGAAGAGAGACGACGTATGCACAAACGTTCTGGCAGCAGTACTAGTAGGCAAGTAAGTGAGTAAAGTAGTGGTAAAAAAGAGTGTAAGTAAGTGAACGGACGGGCCTGGTCAATGTTTCTTTCTTTCTTTCTTCTTTTTTATTTTTTCGTTGGATTTGGATTGAATGCTAGTATTTTAGAAAGGCAGATAAAGTGACGGTGGTGAAGTAGTAGAATGAAGTTGGAATACACAATTGTATATCACGTAATGTGCCAGCAGTACATTATAGTGTTGTAGTAACCGTAAGTAGAGAAAGAGAGAGAGAAAATAAGAAAGAAAAGAAGATGGAATGGAATGTTGTTGTTGTTGTTATTATTATTATTATTTTGGATATTGACTGTTGCCTAGATAGAATAGCACGTGAAATGAATGCATGTACAATGTGGTGATGGTGGCGGTGGAGTAGTAGAAGGGGAGGAGGAGGAAAATGTGATGGCAAAAGCTAAAACTATTAGATATGGCGATGAAAAAGCATTACTACAAGTTTTTATTTCAAGCCTTTATAATAGCATATATGTATCCTTGTATCTTGTTGTTTTTGGTCTCTTTTGATTTTGTCATTTTTATAGGGGATTGGACAAGTATACTTGCGAAATCCTGTAATGGGATGTGTCAGAGAGAAAAGGGATCGTACATGCTATATTGCAATCATCATCATCATCGTGGTCGTCGTCGTCGTCCTCGTCCTCCTACACATCTGCACATTTCTTGTCGTGCTCAACATCATCACGTTGCCCCTCTTTCTCTCTTTCTCCGTCTATTTTTTGCAACAAGCATAGAAGATAATGATATAACGTGCTCAATACCAATGGAAGACTACTTCTCTCAAGAAAAAAAGAAGAGAAATTGGTCGCTTCCTCAACTCACTCACACAATCAAATAGAGAAAGTGAATGAGCCCAGCAACATTCCATTAGGATTTTTCCTCTTTCACCACTTATTTCAGCTCACTTTTCCTTTTCTTCCCAAACTCTTCATCCATTATTATACATTGTATCACAGTACTCTTGTAAAGCTTACAAACATACACACGTACGCTTGTAAAGCTGTAGAAAACTTTGGGAAAAGAGAAGAAACCAAAAAAGAAGAAAAAAAAGAAATCCAACAGTTCGGCTCTTCTCTTTACATTACCACAACAAACCCATTCACTTTTTGCTGCTTACTCATTCGCCAAGAGAGAATTTTCCTCTTTTTCCTCTTTCTTTACGCTTCACAATCAAGGTATGTGGTACATGTATATATGGCAGAGCAGTGAGTAGTAGCTTCTTGTGATTGTGATGAATGAAAGCATTCATTAAAACTTCCTATTATAATTATAAACCTTTCACTCTAGCGACTATACCTACTTTTAAATGCTCCCTGCCCACAAAAAAAGGAAAGCTCTTCCCCTTGCTTCTATTACATCTACATCTACTACTATTACTACTACTTATCAACTAATAATAATTAAACGCAAGTTAATTTCCAATATTTGTCGTAATAACAGGCCACACGAAATTTATCCCTCGTATGTAGCGAAAACTTGTGTAATAAATAGGAAAATGGTTTTTGGGTACCACCGCTAGTGCGACTGGTTAAATACGTGAGCAACTAATACCACCACCACCGTATTTTATTTATATAAACTCATGTTTTCCCCTTCTTACGACATCATGCTTTTTTCTAATGCATTTAGGTTGCCATAATAGCAATAATAATAATACCAACGCTTTTTGTTACTGCTGTTGCCACGCACACCACCACTTTTTCTCCTTCCTGCTTGTTTGCTAATGTCTGCCGTCATTGCTGCTAGCTGTAATATATACAACTAACTAAAATTCAGCAAGTCTTTTTTTCTCTTTCTCTAAAGTGGTATAAATTTTTCCTATTATACACAGCCCCTTTATCCTATGGCAAAGTACAAGGCACATATATCCACACACACACACACAGACCAACTTGAAAGCAACTAACTTTCCCTACCAAGTCAAACAACCATAACTACTACTACTAGTAGTATTTCTACTACTGTGCCGTTCTTCCCAGAAGGCAAAATGCCACGACGAAGACGAAGAAGAAGAAGCAAACCAGAAAAAGAATATTTTGCACATAAAAGCATCCTACTTGTTCTATACCGCTGCCGCTCGCTTTTCTCTCTCTCTCTCTCCTTCTTTTTATCTACTTTCTAGGCAATGTTATATATTAGTAGAGTGGTAGCGCAAGAAAAGAATTTCTCTTTTTTCTTTACTATCACCACCATCACCACTCAAGAACCATATAGCAGCACGAGTGCTGCTGTTACTGCTGCCGCCACTGTTCATGTTCATTTTAATATTTTTTTTCCTTTTTTTTATTCTACTACCCCCACCGTCAGTTACTGTTGCTTCTTTCTCTTCTTTTTAAACTTTTTTTGAGTATCATGCATGTATTTGCCCAACTATTTGAAGTAACTATCATTTTCTTGTAGTTGATCTCAGCAGAGAAAAAATCGAGAGCTTTGTCCTTTTGCTTTTAATGCCTTTTTTCGTTCTGGAGATGGAGCAAAGAAGAAGCAGTGAGTGCGATTACTCCGATGATAAGAATAGAAGAAGAGAAGCAAAGAAAAGATGATGAGGAAAAATAAGAGAAAAGAATAAGAGACAGCGAAAAAAGTGCACATGGTGGAAGAAAAAGCAAGCACGGTACTTTTATAGCTCATACGTAAGTATTCTTTTACTTCATTACGTGTGCATATGTGAGAAAGTAGATATAATGAAGGGAGTAGTGATAAGATGAGTAGACAGATAAAGTGCACACGTACAGAAATAATGCAGAAGAGAGAGAGAGGGAGAGAAAAAATGAGCATGTACATATTTACTTTCAAGAAGAAGTTCATTCCATTTTTATTTCTTTTCCTTTTTTCTGCAGAGAGGGAGAGAAAAAAAAATTAAAAACAGAGTAAAAAGTTCTTCTTCTTTATTATTATCCATCATACGGATATGATACCCTGTGTGTCATTATATAGGCTAGTAGTGGTGGTGGGTAGAATGTGTAGAGAAAGCTAAATAACTAACCGTAATCAGTACTAAGTACATGGACGGACTAGCACCATCACACACACACACACGTTTTTTACTTACTTTGCCATTTTTACTTTGAAAGCAAACACTTATTATTATACTACTCCCTTCCATACGCATTTATGCTGCTTTCTTCTCAATTTACAGGCTGAAAGTAAGCTCATAAAATAGGAGCAGAAGAAGAAGAAGAACTGGTTTTGTGAATGCAGTTATGTAATGCTAACAGAAAGCATATTTCTACAGCTTCTGCTGAAACTACTAATACTACTACTGTCTTTCTCTATTACTCGGTTATACACTCTCCTTCTCTCTCTCTCCCCTTCTCCAACTTTTCACCAAGTTGGATGAGAAACACTGAAACAGACTACATTAGATCCGACATGTTATGCCGTAAGGTAAAAAAAAGGAGAAAAGACTCTGAGTGAATGAGTGAGTGAGTAAGTGTGCACACCGAAAATAATATTCTCCTTTGGTTATGGCAAAATGTGTGAGCATGTTGGAAAGAAGGAAAATAAAAGGTGTAATATGGAAATTGGAAAAAAATGTTGGTAGACCATGATAAAGACAAGGCTTTCACCCTCTCTCCTTTCTCTTCTTTTCCATCAGACAGTTAACTCGTGGGCTGCTGGAGAATTGGTATGATGTGTGTGTGTGTGAAAGTAGTACAAGTAAGTAGTGTGCTGCTTCTGCCACTACTGCACATTCATGCATCCCATCAAGAAAATAAAGTTCATAAATATGCATGATGCTTCTGCTGGTTGTGGTGTTGGTGGTATGGCAGTGGCTACGAGGAGGATGATGATGATGGTACATGTCACATGTACTTTGCAAGAGCAGGTATAAAGTCTAAGCTCAACTTTTTTGTATTATTATCAGATAGAATATTACACTTTTATGATGTGATGAGGCAAGCTCTGACTTTGGGAACGGAGAGAAACACAGAGCATTCTTTTTTTTGTTCGCAGTGTATACCATGCATATAAAGTGATAACATCCATTCACCAACGAGCGAAAAACCATTTTGCCCAATAATAATTTTTTTTTCTCTCTTTATTTTTTGCCATCCCGCCCGCCTACCACCTATCACTTCCAATATTATTTAAAATATTGGATATTTAAAAAGAAAGGAGCAGAGAGACAGATTGTGTCTGTCTGTCTGTTTGCCTGGCTGACTGTGTGTGTGTGTGTTTGCTGGATGAATACAAAAAATCATCATGATCATCATCACCAACAGCAGCAGCAGCATGATGATTTACTTTCTCCGCACGACTCTTCCAGTTATAATCAAAATGAACCATTTTTTATTGCTATTATTAGTTTCCATCATTATAGCAGCCATAGATTTTGTTTGTGTGATTACATCATAATATATAGGTGCATAGATAGATATGTATGTAGGTAGAACAAATGTCAGAACTAGTTATTTGCTCAACAATAGAGATAAATTGTTATTAATTTTGACTAACGAAGATTGACTGGAACAGGAAGGCCATGCAAACCTGTAAAAAAATTAAATAACAAGGTGAACCCACACACGTTAAATTGTGTTTTTCCTTCGGAGTCTGACGTATTTTTCCACGAGCAGAAAAAAGACTGCAATATTTCTTAATTTGTATAAAGACAGCAGTATTTTATCACTCTAATTTCTTACAGCTGTTTAAAGGATAGTAGTAATAATAATAATAATAATAAAAGTTACTAGGAAAACGTTTCCGGTGGTATTATTTTTTTACAAAGAAAGAAAAAGAATAATTTGAAATTTTGTTCAAATTTTATTATTTCAGTAAATTGAACTTTTGTAATTATAACATTTTACGGTTGGTGTATGAAGGTATAATTCCTTATTTAATTAAAGCTGCATGAAAGTATTTCTACGTGATTGCTTTTTCCCAACCTGACCATCCTCTCAAAATGCTGCCTAGTTACCGTAATAGAGCTGATTGTGTAGGTTTACTGGTGTTATTGTTATTGCTAAAAGTTGTAGCAAGTATTGTTGTTGTAGTA
>JAHZMT010003917.1:0-23483 GCA_027743785.1 Sinhomidia bicolor
TTTGAACTACTTGCTTTATCTGTAAAAACATCATCAACATCGTAATCTTGTCCAGTTTTTGCACCCTAAAATTTGCAAAAAATCATTTTATTTAATACAGCATGTAAGTAACAGAGTAGGGACAGTAAAACAAAAATGTCCAATTTAAGTTTATTCATACCTTTCCGGCTAGTCTAGCAAACAATGCGTTTTCATCTGCAGCGGTATTCATCTTTTCTTTCTGGAACTGTAAGGAAGAATAATTTTTAAAGAAAACAACAACAAAGTAAGAGCTGAAAAAAGTATTTTCGGTAGTAGAACAGAATGAAAGAAAATTACACATACCATGTTTTGAAGTGTATGCTTGTCATCGTCTGGAAAGTATCGTACACGCTGACCGTCTTTGTGAGTTTCAGTAATTTTATCTTTTCTTCGTCCCCGATCACGGGAAGTTTCCATCATAATTTTGGTAACTACTTTGGTTTGAGCATTTGAAGGCTTTGACGGATTTCCTCCGTTTTTAATGTAGTCTTGTCTTGCCTTTTCAGCTTCAGCAATTTTGGCTTTCAAATCTTCGATCATTGCCTATATCAAATATAACTACATAATTCCAGAACATGCATTTGAAAATAGATATGCAATAAAAATGTACTAAAAATTGCTGACGTTAACTTACGGTATTTCCTAACATTTCTGCTTTGAGTAGTTTTGCATTTAACTCGTTCATTTCCTTATCTGTCAATACTTTTGGCTCTTCTTTTTCTACTTCCATTGGCTCACTATCCGATAACTGTGAAGATGGGCTTTGTGGTTTGGGTTCAAACGAAGTCGGAGGTACGTTGAGTTTGGGTTGCTTAAATGTTTGATCGGAGGCTGAAGAAGAATTGAGGTCTATTTTCCTATCACTACGGTCAAGTCTCCTTTCATCCTCACGGTCTCCTTTACTACTACTATTGCTACTGCGCTCGGGAGACTTATGTTTTCTCCAACCAGAATCTCTATCTCTGCTTCTTCGACGGTCCCGATCACGGTACCTATCGTGTCTATGACTTCGAGATGAATGTTTAGAACGTCTGCTGTCATCTTCATCATCGCTGTCCCTACTTGGTCTGATAAATCTCTTAGATCTATCTCTGCTGTCTTCCCGTCCAGATTCACGACCTTTTTCCTTTGCCTTATTTTCCGCGTCTTCTAACATTCCCAAAAACCTCTCTAGTGACTGAAATATAAGAATCAGGTATACATACATGTAAAATTTTAAAAAATCAACAACACATTAATCTGAAATATTAAACTCATCAAGCTCTTAAATAACAGAAAATAATAATTACTTACACCCCATCTTTCACTGACGACTTCTTCAAGATTTCGTCCTTCTTCTGCTGCCTGCTCTTTAGCTCTAACAAAGGCCTTTCTGAGATAGCTTAGACCTCCATCTCCAATCATTTGAGAGGGTTTCTCTTTAGGTTTCGATTCAGATTCTTCTTCGGGAAGACCAGTCCCTCCATCCTTCCAATACGGATTGAGTTCTTTGGTATGCTGACCCAACTAAACAATGCGAAGCAGAATTATAAATAAATTTCAAAATCATCATTTTCAACGCATATTTATTCACCCGTAATATTTTCTTTATACCGTATCCATTGAGTTTGCTTCTCGTTTCTGCTCCTTCTGTTTCCGTCTCTCTGCCCTTTTTGAATCATTCGAAAAAGTTGGAAGCGTATCACTAAAGTTCAGCCACTCATTGTCATCCTGTTCCAAAGATACTGTAGGCGTTGAGGTACTTGCCTCTACTTTCGGCTTTTTAAAAACTGCTTCATCTGATGCTTCTTCCGTTTCCCTTTTAGAGGACACCGAATCTCCTTTCACTACCCATTCTTCTTCTTCACTTCCTGAAGAATCGTTCTAAATCGTTTTAAAAAAACAGTTAAACTAACCACATTTACCTTACAAACTAAACAAAACTTCAGTACTACTACATTTCTGCTACAAAAAAAAGCTTAAATTTCCATTACCTCTGACGAACTTTCCCTTTTCTTATGCTTTTTACTTCGCTTCTTATGTCTTTTCTTATCCTTTGATTTCTTCTTCTTGTGTGATGATGAGTGTCTGGACTTTTTAAGTTTGCTTTTGGATTTCACTTTTTCATCCTCCTCCGAACTCGACTCTTCACTGGAGTCATGAAAAATCGCATCATCGGAGCTATCAGAATGCCGTCCCATTTTGATACCCGATTTCGACAATGAACAACCACCACTAAAAAGTTAAACTTTACTTTGACGAGTTCACAGATTTTAAGTTAGCTTTAATAGCAATGTTCCTAGTTAAACATTTAAAAACAGTTAACTGGTGATATGCATGCAAACAACAATCAGAATCACATGCTTTTACATTATATCATCAGCAGCACGAGCACGGCATTGCATTTCAGCAGTAAACAAAATGTTTTGAGCATTCTTTTCAACTTGGCGCATATACGCTTGTTTGTTTGTTAAATACATAGTAAGCTATGTGCGTGTAATGTGTACTGAAATGCACAGCACATACACGAGAAGATAGAATATGCACATACATACTATACTACACATGAGTTCATGTGTGTTTGTATGTCTGTCTGTCATGTCAGCTTGTTTCTTGTTTACAGGTTTACTTTCTCTGCCTGGTCGTTTTGTTGTTTCCTTTTCCGGCATCTCGTTTGTTTAATGTTAAATTATAAATATAATTAATTAAATTTTCAAACATAAAGGACCTTCTAACGCACTTGGAAAGCGTTATATTTGCTAGTGAAGAACTTAAGTTTTTAAAAAATAACTAGTTAAGCTGCACCACTTGCACTTGCGTGGATTTATTGGATTATGTGTGCTATTTTTATTTAGTGATTTATTCACTACTTTGACTCGAAACTAAACGACGTAGTGTTTATTATTTGGTTTTAACTTTAATTAAGTTTAATTTATATATCAGGCTATTCACTGTTGCGGCTCACGGTCATAGCCAGAAGCATTGATTTTTTGAGCCAAGTATTTAATAGAATTTTTTTTAAATTCCACTCGGGAATTTCTATCCAGCTACTACCACAAACTAATTGAATACTGCGAAAGTTGCGAAACCAAATCTTTAACCTGGTCATATAGAGGGTGTTGCCCGTGGTGGTGTTAACGGTTTGAAAACAAGTTAAACCCATAGTAAAAATGAGTCAATCCCGGGTAGAGCAAGTTCGGGAGAAGTCGCGGAAAAGGAAAATACTTTTAGCTCAGCAGGTTTCTAATACTATGATAGTTAAAATAGTTAAACATATTTTTTGTGTATTATAACTAGAAACAGTAGTGATGTTTACATAAACTATGTCTTTCGACTTTAGCTTGGAGTTACTTCTGTACAAAGTCTTCGTGAAGTTCTGAAGGCGAGGGATCCTGAAGATGAGAGTAAGTCAGCGAATGCACCAAGTAGCTCAAAAAAGAATCCTGATGATCAACCTGATCCAGTCGGTAAAGAAGATAAGGATGAAAGTGAAAAAACGCCTCAAGTTTATACTGATTCATCAACTTTCCTAAAAGTCAGTATAATATATAAGTTTAAACTTTATTTAAGTATAATATACTTTTTTAAATACACAACACACGTATTTGTGTCCTAATAGGCAATTTTTTGACAATAAAAAGTCTAATTATCTTTTGAAATTATCTAGGGCACTCAATCGTCCAATCCGCATAATGATTACTGTCAACATTTTGTTGACACAGGTCAAAGACCTCAAAATTTCATTCGAGATGTTGGATTGGCTGATCGTTTTGAAGAGTATCCCAAGTTGAAGGAACTGATTCGTCTTAAGGTGAGTACTTTAATTTAGTTATCAATAAAAATTGATTTTATTTAATCTCTGTAATGCAACTGTACTAGTTTGATGAAAATTGCATAATAACTTATTTCTAAAATATATTGTAGGATGAACTCATTAGAGAAACAGCATCACCTCCAATGTACCTCAAAACAGATCTCAGATCGTTTCAACTGAGCTCTTTACCGGTGAAATTTGATGTAATTCTTATTGAGCCTCCGTTGGAAGAGTATCAACGAACTAGAGGAGTGACTGGAGACATTGATTTTGTGAATTGGGAGGAAATCATCAATCTAGACATTCCAGCTGTTGCTGCCTCTAGATCTTTCTTGTTTTTATGGTGTGGCTCCTCTGAGGGATTAGACCTTGGTCGACATTGTTTACGCAGATGGGGATTTAGGCGCTGTGAGGACATTTGTTGGATAAGAACTAATGTGACTAACCCAGGTCATTCAAAAAATTTGGAAGCTAAGGCAGTATTTCAACGAACAAAGGTTAGTTCAGCTTGTAGTTATCATTTCTTTCTTTGCTCATCAAAAATCATGATGTAGCAATCAAATTTAAATGAGTAAAATATATTTTTTTTGAAATTTTTTTTCTGCTAACCGATCCTTCAGGGGTCGACCACGATAAAATGCTTACATCGTAGGAATACCATTTTAACATAATGACTTGAGAATAGATTTGCGAAGAAAAATTTGACTATATTTTATGGAAATGATTGTTCTCGTGACTTTTTATTTTGCGTACTCTTACTCCATATAAAAATGTATCCTTACCTATTCCTCGTATTCGTAAAGTTATATAATTTACCACTTTTATAATAATTATTATTGTTAGATTAAAAAATAAACTATCAGCAATCACATGTAATTGGTCAATGTAGAGAGTTGTTCACTTGTAATATGGGGTTAAATCTTCGTCAATAGTACTTCCTCCACAAATATGGGTGTACATTTCACATCTTTTTCTAATTTTCATGTAATGGAATCCAGCCTCTTTGGTAGATTTATGTTGAGTTCCGAGATTCTTTCCATAAACTATGTGCATAAATTATTGTACAAAATTAAATACAGAGTAAATCATGTTTTCTAAAAAAATATTAATAATGACGATTCATGACGACTCAATCAGCTAATAAGTATCAGCTTTGCAAATACAAACAAATTGACTGGATACTCGATATCAAACCTTTGAATAGTCATTAATAAGTAGTAAGTACATAAGTATGCACTTATACCACCCTCGAAGTAGTAATAAGAAAGTGTTATCATATCTTTTACTTGCATCTAAAAACGTCCTCCAAAATCGGCGCCACTTGCTCATTCAGCATGTGTACAATAGTAAGGGGGAGAAGAGTTGGTTGATCATTTGCTAAATTTTTAAGATAATTAAAATGATCATCATCAACTGCAACGTGTCGGAGTTGTTCCCGTTTTTCATCCAATTTCCCTAAAGAATAAATAATCTCTTTTACTGTCAATTGACGCCAAAAGATCGACGTAACTTATTTATTTGCTAAAATATTGTGCTTTTAATTACGGAGTTTTGCTTCAGTCAGCTTTTCTACTTCTTCATCTCTGCTTCCTATTCTGTGTCGAAAATTTTAAATATTAAATACTAGCGTACGTTAACTAACTATCAATGTATCAATGGCTTTAAGAAAACAGTAACAGTGCCCAAATCTCACTTTGACAAGTCGACAGAAGTAAAGCAATGTGCTGGTTGACTACTTCCACGATATCTATCTTGCATATTAATTGGACAGTATGAGCGCAACACGTAAGAATAGTACTGTCTCATCAATCCCCCAAAGTCAAAATGAACCGAATCGGTGTCTAGCAAGCTATCAAGGGCTCGTTGCTGGTTTGGTATGTTAAATTTTTCTAGATATTCTATTACATTAACATTTTCATCTGCAAATTCTGCGGTTGAAATTTCTTCACGCTCCAATTCTTTCGGATTTAAATGGGCCATCGTTTCCAAGTACTCAATAAGTGCATTAGATTTGGATCGAGCTCTTGTCGAAGGTGGAGGAGAAAGAGCTTTAGGTGGAGGGAATACAACTTTAGGTGCTGAAGGAGTTTTGGGTGGAGGTGGTGGAAGAGGAGGAGTTTTGGGTGGAGGTGGTGGAAGAGGAGGAGTTTTAGGTGGAGGTGGTGGTGGAGGAGGAGTTTTAGGTGGAGGTGGTGGTGGAAGAGGAATTTTAGGCGGAGGCGGTGGTGGAAGAGGACGAATTTCAGGTGGAGGTGGAGGAAGTGTTCTAGGTGTGGGTGGAGGAGAAGGAGCTTTAGGTGGAGGTGGTGGAGGAGCATTTTTGGTTATTTGGAATAATACTTTTACGTCATCTTTATTGGTGTCAGCAGGCTCAAATTGTTCCACGATGAGATCTGGATTACTTTTGTGTTTTGTTAACATGGGCTTTTTTCGATCTTTCTTTTTATTTTCAATGATGACTCGTCCTCCAGGTAATTTTGTAACATGCTGTGAGGGTTGCATTATAAGTGATGGAGACCTCTCACGCCAAGTAAGAAGTGCAGGAGTTTCGGGAGGAGGTAGATGAGATGAAGATTTTGAAGAAGTCTTTGGTGATAAAGTCAAAGTCTTTGGTGGTGGATTAGTGACATCAGAGGGCATTTTTTTATTTACTTTAATTTGTATTTTTATATCATCTTTGTTAGTATCGAAAGTCTCTTCAAGAGCATCTGTGTGTGTCGGTTTTTGAGGACGCTTTTGAGTATTCTCAATGATGACTCGTCCTCCAGGCAATTTAGTAACAGTCTGCGGTGTTGGACGTGTTTTGGGAGACGGTGAAGCAAGAGGTGGGGGAACTGGAGATTTTTGCGAAGGAGACGGAGTTTTTGGTGGTGGACGGACGGCTTCAGAAGACTTTCCCTTAAAGAGTACTTTTACGTCATCCTTTTGGGTTGCACCAGGTTCAAAAGAGTCTTCGTTAAGATTAGATTCTGTGGCTTTCTGTGGACGCATTTCAGTATTTTTAACGACAGTTCCTCCTCCAGGCGCACTTGCTGCCATTGGTTCTTTGATTGGAGCGGATAACAGTTCATTCTCAGTCTGTGCTTTAGGAGGAGAGGAGGATCTGTGGGGAGACTGACGAAGCGAGGTTTGCTGAGGAGTGGTTGGCGGAATCGAGGTTTGTTGTGGAGAAGCTGGAGGAATGGGGGTTTGTTTGGGAGAAGTCGGAGGAATCGAGGTTTGGTGTGAAGTGGTTGGTGAGAATCGAGGTTCGTTGAGGAGGAGTTGGAGGAACCGAGGTTCGTTGAGGAGGAGTTGGAGGAACCGAGGTTCGTTGAGGAGGAGTTGGAGGAACCGAGGTTCGTTGAGGAGGAGTTGGAGGAACCGAGGTTCGTTGAGGAGGAGTTAGAGGAACCGGGGTTGGTTGGGGAGTGTTTGGAGGAATCGAGGTTTGTTGGGGAGAAGACTGTTCTAAAGAAGTTGGAGGCAGCGGAGTTAACGGAGGAAGCGAGGTTTGCTTTTGTCGTGGTGAAGGAGATTGTTCATTTGATGTTGGCAGACTTCCTGCATCTTGTGGCTTTTGTTTAGATATTTTGATTTCTATTTTTATATCCTCTTTAGCAATTTCAGTTGGACCAAATGTCTCTTCATTGGGATTCTTGTCTCCAGATGCTTTTCTCGGACTTATTTTTGTATTCTCAACAACCATTCTTCCTCCTGGGGATCTGCAGGCGTTCCGTTTTTAAGCTTTTACTTTAAATTTGAAGATTTCGGTTTGTGAATATTAATAAATTATTCAATTTTACCTCCATTCCTTCCGACGCCCAGTAACATTAGAGCTACTTGGTCCTTCGTCACTAGTTGATTTTTTGGCAGGAGGAAATTTTACCCCTGGTATCACGTAGGAAGGCATAAAGTCTTCCGCCTTTTTTGATTTGTAATCATCTCCCTCCAGATGGGGACTTGTATAAATTGCCGTTTTTGACTCTTGTACTACACATTCAAACCACAGTAATTTATTAAATGCGTTTGATAACCAACTTACGAATTCTGTTACGATTTATTAGGTAATATGGTTGCAGTTCTTAATACTCCGCGGGGAATGGAGGACAGATTTGGTGCGGGCAAGCGTTGTTTTATCATCGTCAGAGTTTGATCGCCGAAGTGGTGAAGCATTTTTCCGCTTGGACGACTCTGGTTTTTCATTGCTGTCATCCCCTTTGCTTGACTTTTTCATGATAATCCAGAATTTAAACAGTAAACTAATTAATTTAAATTTAATTAATTAAGCTAACAAGTAAGTATTTGCGACTCGTGACTCGTGTGTAAGAATTCAGTTAAGTTTTCTTCACTTTTGATATAATCAATATTGAATAATAAATAATGCCACATTAACTTCACGTTTGGCATGTTTTGATAGATTTTTGATGCTTTAAGCACAATTTCATAAAAAATTAAACATAAAAGTTAGGATATAAAAACTTTTGTCCATTTTCCTTGAGACAGGCAAAGCATATCATACCATCATAGGGCATAATATCCATAACAAAAAACGCCTGCTTTACATGGCTAAACTAATTTTCTCTTACTAGGATTGAGGATTCCTGACACAAAAACCAAGACCGTTTCCTGGCGGTCTGTCTTGGATTTTCAATCTTCACAGAGCGAAAAAGCGATCAATGTTGCGGCATTAATAAAAAATGTTAGGCATATTAGCTCTGAGCAAAAATACATAGTCACCATTTCCAAAATTAAATCGCATTAAATGCTTCGTAAATCTGGCTGTAATTTTCAAAATTCGTATCGGTAATCAGCATGTCAGAAAATGGCGTTTTAAATAAGAAAGAATTTTGAAATGACGATATCCAATAGCTTAAAAACCACTAAATTCCGGCAAAAGCTACATCTAATTGTGTACAATTTTTAAAAATTTGTTTAGCCGGTTAATTTATTTTAACATCTCCCAAAAGACTGCCTTAGTGTTTTAGATGGGTGATAAGGTAAGTAATGTCAACTTCTGCTTTCGAGTTTTCAGACTTTTGTGAAACAAATTTGCAAACCAAAACCATGTTAGGATACCTAGCTAGCATTGTCCAAGGCTAACTTGTATAATTTCTTTCAATGTGTATACAGATGTAAAAGGTTTTGTGTTCTACTATTTCATTTCATTGCTTTTTTAAATCATGACAAAGAAAAAAAGCTAAAGTTTTCTGTTTCAAAAGCAAGTATCATCAAACCAAGATCATGACCGGAAAAGAATGTGAAAAGTTCAAATATAAAACCTGAAAGAAATGTTTTAAAATATGTTATTTTCATTCACTTAATTTCTAGCTCTTACACAATGCTGATTTGATTTGAATTGGATATTCCTGTAGAGAAAAGTGTGCATCTTTTTCTCATTTCAGATCATAATTACGATACATTATATCATCATCAAGGTAGTGTCTTTGCTTTGCACGTACATTCATTGTTAGCATATTATTATATTTAGCTAGAATTACACACCCCCGACTGGCAAAGGCTAGGTTATCTAAAATCTGGAATTATGAACGGAAATGCTCCGTGGGAATAAATGCAGTGATCAACTCTACAATTTTGAAATGACTTTTCTCAGCTTTCTCATGTATCTTTTCGTTTTCGTTGCTATTCTAAAAGTAGTCACAAGTACATTTGACTTCTAATTTATTTGCCCATATGTATATTATACATTTTTTGTTGTTTTTACTCGGGTAAATTTATCCAAAAGTTGAGGTCTTCTTATCGCATACAAGGATATTATTGTATATTTTCACTAGTAAATTTTATTTTAATTTTTAGTTATTCAAAGTACTTTTTTTTAAAAATTTGACTTTAGGTCAAATACTAAAAAAGTTACAGTACAGTAGTACCGACATATGTAAATGCAACAAAAGAAATTCTACTTGGAAGTATTTTGGTATTACATAACGATATTGGGACCGGGACCACACACCAGACAATCATCATTTATCATTTCTCTTACCCTTATTTCTCATCTTACTGTCAGACCAAATGCTTTGAAGATATCCCCAGGATAGATACACATATTTATTATACTTCTCTGAGAATCAAACATACAATGACTTACAAATTAAAGTGTGAAATGGACACATCACGAATTTTTTATTCTACTTTGACTGCTTTGTCTATTTGTATATACGTAAAAATGTTCTCCAGCAGATAGATACGTGCATACCACAGATTAGATTCGTGAGCAACAAATAAGTATTTTTAGTATGACGATTCTTAATGCAAGAAAGAATTGATACAGGCAGAGTCCGCATTACAGAGTAGGGACAGGTTGAAGATGAGAACTAAGGGTATGTACATACCTATATACCTAAATTAAACTGTTTTGGCATTGTTGGTAGTTGAAAGGTACTATAGGCAGGGTCCACCGGCCCACCTTGACAAAATGTTCTTGCTAGCTTATTGCCTATTCAAAAGTATCCTGTTGGTGAGAATTATTGAGACCTCATCAATGTGACTCTGAGGAGGGACTTTACTAAAGTAAGACACTACCTACAGAAAGCAGACTTATTGTTTTAAAACAAATTAAACCACACATACATATATGAATATATGTCATTAAGTCACCGTGTATATATGCGTTAGTGCATTAATGACGATCAGCGATCTTCTACGTATAGATCGTTGATGACGATTGAATGCTTTGTTGTAAACCTTCAATTGATGAAGCCTTGAGCTACATCTTGGCCTTATATAATATCGTTTAAATACCTAGTTGAATAGACAGTAGTTGGTGGAAGTGTGACCGATTCACAATTAAATAAAAGTAATGTTTAAAAAATATATGTACAACGTTCCTTTATAAACACTTCTTTAATTATACAGTTAGACTAGGTGCGAGCGAATGCATAATAATGAGCTTTATTTCAAACAAGTTATTGTTTTACAAAGTTGTCCATTATTGGTGTCTGGGAGGAAATTGGATCTGATGTAAAGTATTTTCCCATGTTATTATGTGATAGATATTATCCTGTATTTAAAAACATTATAAACTTTCGCTCATTTCTGACCATTGACCATACACGATAATATATAGTATACGGGGTTGAAAATTCTTACGTCGCAGCGACCTAAGAAGAATACTACTTCTGTTCCGCTTTGCTAAAGTTGGACCAACCGAACCTAACCTAAAGTATTTAAGAGTGAGCAGCGCAATAATGGACACTGGATTTTAGCAATCCTCATTTAATTTATTTCGGATTCAAAGAAGGCATTTTGGTTAGTATAGGAAGTCTGGATTCTTGATGTCAGATTATCGCTCGTTAGGGACTTCTGAAAGAATTTTCACGTACAATAAACTAAACACACTGTTTTCTTCTGCTTCTTGTTTCAATATCGTATTTACAGGTCAGACAGATTTATTGTCCTAAGGTGCAAAAAAAGTCATGAGAATATACTGTCTGTCTCTGTCTGTAAATGGTCAGCAGAAACAAGATATTTTTTCTAATTTTTTCTTGCTTTACAGACAGAGATATAATTAATGTGTTGGACAGGTGACATGTAAGTTCACGTTGTTATATATTACATGCACTCCTTCGGAAGCATGGGTAGAAAATAAAAATAATTAATCAACGCAGCGGAACGGGAAGAAGACTGTTTAGGTATATAAATAGGTAGGCATCACTTTTTAAACGCATGTTGAGCTGAAAGGAGCAGAAACTTGAGAAATAGTAATAAAATTTGATTTACATACACCAACTCAATTCGGACATTGGTTTACGTAAATTGCGACAAAATTTTAAAAAAATTTTGGAGGAAAGTAATTTCGAATAAGAGTTTTAAAAACAGTCTCATTGAATCGATTATCAAACACAAGTTACTGTAATTACTTGACTATCTCTGGATTATGAAGTATATGCATACTATTATCCTAATATGCGCTTTCAACACTTGAACAGACTGCACTGAACAGCCAGGTCAGGTCCTCGTGCCTCTTTATTTTTGTGGCTCAACCGCGTGTTGTGGTACGCATTGTCGAATGGCATCGGTTATGTTTTTAAGGTTAGCTTAAATTATTATGGTCTCTGCATAAGCTGCCAATTTCAAACTTGGCATGCACGTATAATATATAAATAAATGGACATGAAAACTTCCTTACATATAGTTTTAGAAATTATGAATCCTTCTTTATTGTTGACATTCTATTCTGTCCGGATGCCAGCTTAGATCAGTGGAGAAGACAAGACATTATGTATTATTACACGCAATAAAAAATAATCAAGATACGATAGTATGCAACAGTGCTGAAAATGTGATTTTAGTTACCTTCCACCACCATCACTCACTGGTATTAGTTTCTGTGCTAGAATACGTAAAAATATTAATGTAAAAGTAAACCACAAAAAATGAAGTTTGGAGAACGATTTTATTCAAGCATCGCTTTCATTTCAACAGACAGTAATATAGAGATTTTGTGTAGGCAGATGGTACCAGTGCAAAAGCCAAACAGCACTACTGCAAGTTAATAATGACTATACACAAACCTTCACAATAATAATGATGAGATTGAGAGAATGTAAATATATTTTAATATATTATAATACAATATAATATACACGGGGGAGGATTCTTATACTTTTTATATCACATGAGTAGATTCAGCTCCGTACCGTCGCGTCATATATACCTGTTCTACTGCGCGTCATAGGATAAGGCAGAATGACGAAGCGAAGACACGAAAAGTTAATAATAATGCTTATATGCATACATTAGAGATCTACTTAGTTTCATTTTATTGCGTACACGCTACACATTCTTGTGACTATTGTATAAATCTGTTAGCGTGAGAGCTTGAAAAACTCGTCACTGAATTCGATAGAAGAATTCAACTTACCTCAGTCAGCGTATTAAAGGCAAGATTTTTTGCATCTATTATTATTATTAAATATTTTATTGTTGTTGTTTGTTAACTTTTCTTGACTGTCTAGCTCATATCAGAGAGCTTTGTATAACCAACTTTAACTCATTCCGTGTCTGCGCCTCCGCAGACTTTTTACAATTTTTTATACGTTCAACAAATAAAAGAATGCAAAGGTACAATATAAAAAAGCATGCATACCCATAACCGATTTTTTGACACACACCGGACGAAGGTGGCTTACGAATCTTACGATTAGTATAACCATTTGAGAAGCAGAAGAAGGAATTCATTTCATTTCGTAGGGTTGTTATTTATTTTGTTTGCAAGTTAGGTACAGCGTACCTGTATGACATGAATATACTTATGTACATAGGTATATATATATTAAAGTTGAAACCAGTGTGGAACTGGTGTTCGCTCATCTATTGCGTTGGTATGAAAAGTCTCAGCAGCGGTATTGCTTTAAGGCATTTTGCATTGTGTGAGTGGCGGTCATGAAGTCTGAAGTAATGAAGATCATCATTATCATGATTCCCATGAATGATGTTTAGTTGTCTTTTGAGACAGGTGTAGAGAACAACGAGCGTAACTTGTGTTTTCTGTGCTGTGAAGTGAACATGGTGTGTATACAATGAAATGGGAAAATACTCAACAACAGTTGGTTTCTTGTGTAATAAAAATGTACGCTCATTCATACCGTTTTACTCAGCATCACTTTACTTTGTTGTCATTACCGGTAATGTTTTATATGCTATTTTAAGTGTGCTGGCAAAGTGTTTTTAGTTTACTGGATAAAGTTCCAGAAGTGATTCATTTCATGTGAAAACCTAAAAAATTGTTTTAAAATATCAATTTGGAGATTCATGAGATGTAAATGCGCTTGGATCTATTTTGCTGGATTGTTATTGCCCTTTTGACGAACAAAAGATTTAAGTGATATTGGGACTACTGGGAGCACTTTTTTAAGCTTGCATGTAAGTTGAGCTAAATATATAAGAATATAAAGGAATTACTCAATGGTACTATTTTAGTGCAACACATTTACAAAAGTACAAAAAATTTCAAATGGTTTGGCGATCACGTCAGCCATGTATATTATAGACAATTGTAGGCAATTGCGCAGAACAGAACTGACTTTTTAGTCTGTTTGGATGGAAATAGCATTGATATCTCCTATAGTAGTCTATATTTGTTAAGTTCCTGATGACAAAACATTTCAAGTTGCCCCTTTACTTAAGGCAAAATTCTGCAGCAGTAAACATTCATCCATCTCAATAAAGCATTTTTATTGAAAAGCAATCATTGAATTGTTGTCATTTATTATAACAAAAAATATAAAATATAATATGTATTTTCAAATGCTTAAATATGAAAGGATCTTAATATTCTGAATGTTTAGGTAGCTACAAGCAAGTAGTTACCTAAATGAAACACAAGTGACAAAATTTGATTGAGCACATTTTAATGACATGATTTACATTGATTTTTTGAATGTTAACTGTCAAACTGCCACGAGCAAATCGCAGTTGGAATGTGAATGACGTGACTTTACGACACGAATGCAAGGTTGTTTGCAGTTTGTTAATGCTAACGTTTTATTTGCTTATATATTTTGTTCTATCGTGGTGACAGATTTAAAACGTTATCGTACAAGGTATGTAGCATATTTATTTAGAAATAAAAAACACATTCTTACAAACTATTAAGCAGAATCCAAACACACAACCACAAACAAACTACCTATAGACTTTGTGCTGTGCGGTTGGTGAATATGCCATATAAATATGCACAAAACTTGGTAATAAAGCATGTTACATATCAGAAAGTGTATTGCCTACTAATTCACAGAAAACAAATTCAATATTTCATCTGGTTTAATATTGCAACCAATATCAAATGACATAAACATACACAGGTACATTATTGTGATAGTCTCCTGCGGCTGTTAAAACGGATAGCGAAAGGACAAAGTGTTGTTTTACACGTGATCGTTTTTTAAAGGAAGTACATTTTCTGTCTGAAGTAATGTTATTTATCGCAGATACCTAGACAAAAACGCAACCCTAGAAATGTCAAAGCAAACGGCTGAAAGCTATAATCATTCAATCGCAAGCAAGACAAAAACGTTTCGGGGATTTTTTTTTCTACATGCTTATGACCTGTCTGTACCTGTGCTTTGCACTTACACTTATCAGGTTAAATATTAGTTCACGAAAAGTAAAACAGACCATTTTGCTGACATCTACCACCCCAAACAATGTAGGTTGTCAAAAAGTTGGTCAGCCGCATAGCAAGTTCCGCGCGATAGTTGGTTATATGTATAGATATCTCTGTAGGTATTTGGAGTTTGAAAGTTGCAGGTATACTGAGGAGAAACTCTCGGCTTATTATTCAAGACCATATAGACCAATGTTATATGTTATAGAATACATATATAAACATCGTCACCATCACCAGCAACATAAATGACGGTACTAACAAGCAACCGATAAACATTTCATTCTTTTGTCGTTGTTGGCTCACTTACTGGTTTTCAGGGTGGCAGAAAGAGAAAAAAGTCTTTTTTAAAACTACGCCTAGGTAATTAATTAAAGTTTTATGTGTTTTGGTCAGTAGACACATGGTAGTTTGTCTTGGCACTGGTGGTAGCTTCAAGGATATTGAATATAGAATCAACCTACTAGGGTACAGTGCGTGTGTTGTGTATTGGTACATTTTTTAAATGAGCTTCTGTTACTTTTTCTCTCTTGTTGTTTAATGACTATAGGTATATATCTATATATCCTTCATTTGGCTACCATATCATCTGAGAGCCCATAAATAACAAAGATAATGTATGTGCGCGTGCATAGCTTTGCATGGCGTATCTCATCTTTTAAAACTTGTTTTTCTCACAGTGAACTTCATTGAGGTGACGAATGGAATGGTGAAGGTGAACTTATGAGAAATAGTCAGTTGTCTGAGTATGTATGTGATTGTAACGTGAATTCGTCAACTTCATCATCATGCATGTTTGTAAAAATTTAAAATATGCATTTTATGAGAAAGCTCATTTAAAAAAAGTAATTTCATCTCCATATATATATCTACATACATGCATATGTCGCTCTTTAAGCTGCTAGGAACGAGAACAAAAAAAGAACGATAAAACGAATCGTTGCTCGTTCACCTCACCCCCCAAAAAATGTCTCGTCTCAACTTTCTTTTCCACCGGTGTTACAACAAGCCACTTTACTACTTTTTGACTTTTGCTTAGTCAGTCTCATATTTTACCTGGAAACAGCACGATTTCATTCATTCAGCCTAGTAGGCATACCATATATCCATTCCGCTTTTACAACCACCACCACCACGAACCCGAGTCATTCTACGTGCTATCAAAAAAATGTGCTTAGTATTCATTTTTCTCTCTTCTCTTATTGTTGGTTAGACTACCGTGAACACAAGGCAAGGCATTTTTGTTGCATCTCTGACAGCAGCATACAGACAGGTGAAGCAGCTTCTGTGCTGTCTAACAAAATAGTTAACGCTGATCTTGCATAAACACACAAAGAATATGCACGTATGTGGCAAATTTACAAGAAAATTGTTGAACAGAAAAAAGGGCAGCAGAAAACAGGAACAGATGTGGCAAAAACGGAAAGAAGAGAAAGAGAGGGAGAAACAGAGCAACAATATATAACTTAAAAATATGCATATACATGTATGTACATGTATTTATAAGTAGATACCGACAACTTGTAGGCTACAAGTTTCCTCTGCCACCACCACCACAAGAGAAACATGGAAGTGAGCAATCCTTTTTAGTTACTTTTATCTGTAGATTTATCACAAGGTTTTGTAACCCAAATTTCCTCTTTTTCGTTCCTTTTCTTACTCATAAAAATTTGCTGATACCACTGAGATACCACTAAAAGTTACTGACTACCTCCCTCCATCCACTCCACAGAGAACAAAAGGGGATTTTGTACACAAGTGGACTGAGAGAGAAAAAGAAGAGCTTAAAATGAGAAGTTTTTAAAAAGGAGAACTTCCTGGCTGCAATAAAAAGAGGTTGAAGAAGCTGAAGATAAGATTTTGTCTTGATGTATTTTTGTGGCGTGCCAAGCTAAGGAAGCCAAATACCATTATGTATAGTAGTGAAACAAGTTGTTTGTATCGCTGTATGTATGAAACTTGTAACCGTAAGACTTTTGAGTCTTGGGTGTCTGTCAGTCAGTTAATATGAGCTAGTCTGTTGTCATGTCTGACACCGTACATTTTCTCTGCAGACAGTTTGCCTCTTGCGCTTTTTATTAAACTTGTCAACTGTTGTGAAAAATGTGTACTCGTCTCTTGTCAGATTATTCAAGTCAAAGTCATCGTTTTATGCTATGATTTTATGTGAAGTCCAATTAACTGCTCCGTGCTATGCCGTTGTTTCAAATTTGAACATTGTTACACTTTCTCATGTAATTCAATATCCTGTGTGAAACAGGATCACATCGACGAACGCTTACTACTACTACTACTGCAACATAAAACTGAACTGTGGACCATGCACACATAATAGGTATATGAATTTCATTTCATTCATGACAAGTATAATACACATACGAAAAAAATTGGATACCCTGCAAACAAAATGAAACCAGCCTATTGACTTTGACTTCAAATATCACATTAAAACGGTAGTTAATTTATGCGCATATTGTTGGTTGGTGGTGAACAAGTATGATCAATGGTTATTCGTGACAATAGAATTTTGTTTCATTTTCATTTTTTTAAATTAATCATTTTCTACTTCGTTTTCATGTTTGCGTTTGTCTTGTCTTTCATCATCACTCACTTTGCTTTTGCTTGTTACTACTATGATTTTGCAAAAAATGTATATATTCATAAATTGCAACATTATAGTATTCCATTTTGGCATTATAGTAGATACAGATGAGTGCAACGTCAAAAATAAGCATAATATACTGTCGTCATCTTCTTATGAATGAGTAGGTAGGAAGTTGCTTTCTTTTTGATAGTTTTGAAGATTCATATTTGTTTACAGCGACCACAATAGGCAAAAAGCTCTTTGTTGTTTTGTGTGTTGCACTAAAGATGATATGTATAAATAAAGCGAAATCACAGAAACCACAAAATAAAATATCAAGTACGTGCCTGTCACGCCTGCCATGCAAACTTTACTTTGATTTGCTTGCTAATTCAGTTTCTGATTTCTTTGTTTGATATATTTTTCAGGTATCCTCAAGGAGTAATAATAATAATAATACAATAGCTTGTCTACCACACGGCACACGGTCTATTATCGTCATCATCATGCTAAACAAAACTGCAGGGAATAAACAGAGTGATGACCAAACAAACACAGATAACATCCAACGATTATATAGGTAGAGATTCTCAGTGCGATTCTGTCTAGTAAAATGATTTCTGCGCCATCAATAACTAACCAACCAGCAATATTATTATGCTCAGCCATAACCATATTCATAATATTTTTGACGGAAAAAATATCGAAGAAATTATTGTGATGATCTTTGTGATTATTTCGCAAATATTTGGGAAAAAAGTTTTCGCCATTAGCTATATCGGCACCAGAACCTATTGATTTAACAACTTTCTGTGAATGAACCATGACCCGCTGTTAGATGTGCTATTTTTTTAAATTTATATATTTACTATTATTTGTGCTATTGTTTTAATGAAGTACAAAACATAAGAAATACACGTGACATTTGTGTTAGTGCTTTGATTACAATGAGTGAAACAAGATAGGTAAATAAAAAAATGTATACATATACCTATTTCAAGCAATACAGGATTCTTGTAAACACGTATATTTTTGCCCCTGCAGTTACAAAGTAGCAGAAAGAATTTCGAAGAAAAACCAGTCGGCCCCTACGAGAGTATCACTTGCTGAGCGTAACGTGAAGTGTCAGTACCATTTAGAGTAGTTAATCACTCGCAGTAAGTGTTCAACACGTTTTCTTTACTTTGGACTGTGTTGAATCAAAATTTATGTGTTGAGAGTTGGATGGAGCGATTCTCGTGTTGTTTGCTGCTGTACTATAGTAGTGTAGTAGTAGTAGTGTTCGCTCAGACTTGTCGGATTCAACTTTTACGGGGACACGCAAAAGGCAAAAAAGCAACGTATCACCAACAACAGCAGCAGCAAAAAAAGCAATAATAACAACGCCTTTGCAACAGCAACAACGGTATTGGCAATTACCAATCGAATCACATTTGCCATTTTTGTAATGCCAATTTGCATCCATTAATTACTCTAGTAATCAATAGATGCCGCTTAACAACCCCCTATGAGAGCATTTCTTAGGGCTTCACCAGCAGTACTATAGTAGTGTAGTAGTAGTAGTGCTCGCTCAGACTTGTCGGATTCAACTTTTACGGGGACACGCAAGAGGCAAAAAAGCAACGTATCACCAACAACAGCAGCAGCAAAAAAAATAATAACAACGCCTTTGCAACAGCAACAACGGTATTGGCAATTACCAATCGAATCACATTTGCCATTTTTGCAATGCCATCAACATAAAAGACATGAATACTCTGTAGTCATCTTGAGCTTTTATTGCATGAAAGAAATCAAAATAAAATTTGTGACTTTATCTGCCGTGAGTAATTAATGTATTGTTTGGCCGTGATCGGAGATTGCTACTTGTGGATTTACAACCTTTTCTTATACTACATGTACAAATACCGATAGTTTACCGTCTATTGCAACAACTTTAGATATTACATATTGACCAAAAACTTTGCCCACCAAGGAAATTTTCAAAGATGAATCTTGAAAAGAATCTTCTTTTTTCCCCGTAGATGAAAAAGAACAAGTTAAATTGCATTAAAAGTTTGCATGAAAGTTTGCTTCGCTCTGGTAAAAGGATTATTAACAAGTAGAGAAGTAGTTGTGAAAATGTAGTGAACTTGGTGAATGTGGTAGTGGTTGGGCTGTAAACCTATATTACTGCTGGGATTGGAGTAAAAAAGTGCCAAAATTCTCACGCTCAAAAGTAATTTGGAATGCTATTATTATTATTAGCAACTCAAACTATCCACCATGCGATGCATGCTACGAAAAAAAGTAAAGTGTATTGACTAACGAATCCATGAAAAGTGGACATATAGGATCCTGCTTTTCCTCATCATCAGAGTTTTATAGTCAGAGTGCTTTGATTACTTTCTCACTCCCTCAACATCAACTTTGGCACCATTATCATTAGCAGAACATCAAACAACATTTGAAGTAGTGATTTCTACATCTCCCTCGCTCTCTCTCTCTCTGTCTCTCTCTTTCTCTCCCAACTCGGCAACACTCATTTGTGTTGTTATACAGTTTTTGTGTCTATTTTGTCAGAAACAAACTTTCAAAGCACGTATCACACTCTGTTTTTTGCTTTTGTTGTTGTGACTTTGGAACTTGTTCTTTTGAAAGAAAGAACAGTAAAAATGAGAAACCAAATTAGTGTAATAAATGCATGTAATGTACAATGTACAGTATATATATAATCTTTTTTTGTGAAAACCTGATTCTGTCCCCCACCAACTGACTAATAAAGCCAAGCCTGTGGTGTAAGAAAAAACTCAGCAAGCAGTAGCAATCAAAGAAATAAGTAGTCTTTAAAACAACGTATTTTGATCGACATTAAAAATTCGTTGACTCATGCAGCAGCAGCAGCAAAAAAATATCAAAAACTTTTCTACACAGTGAACCAAGTCATTTTTACCCTCTAGTATTTTTTTGAACTATAAAGATCATTTGATGCACACTCATTTGTTTTGTTGGAGGGGCGAATCCGTATCATATGGAGATTTTCTGCCTGGCTTGAGATGTTAGCTTGGCTTGTTTATGATGATGCTTTGATTTTTTTTCACAATCCATGCTATAATAATTGTTAGTGTTGTTAGTGATGATGAAAACATGTTCTGATATTGTAATGATAGCAGTGAATAAGGCAATATAAAAAAGTGATGATGTAGTATTTACGAGGGATAAACTAAAGAAACGCATCTCTCTTTGCTGCTGAAGTTGAATGAATGATGATGGTAAGTATATAAATTTACTATAAGACTAATAATACTAGTGCTACTACTACTTACTACTTGTTAGTAATAATCGACTTTGCAGATAGATATATGAAAATGCAAGTTTTGATTGTTGATGTTATTACTACCTAATTTAACATGCCCTGCTCACATTTAGATACGGTCTATAGTAATAATATTAATAATAATAATAATAGTAGAGAATAGGGTAGGATCATATCAAAAAAGGAATAGAGATGAATGAACAAAAGACGAGAAGAAAGAATATGTATATCCATTTATAAAATTGAGTATCAAGCCGTGTGGCAATAATAATGATAACAATAAATGCACAAAAGATGATTTTAATGTTCTCATAATAACAACATACATTATACTTATTGTGTTAACATATTCAAGTGTATGAAAAGAGTATATATGGCATTGTTGCTTACTACTATTTTGCTTTACAAATGAATAATCGTCTTGGCTTGTGAGCAGTTGTATTACATCTTACCACCACCATCACCACCAGACCAAACCACAAAAGCATACTTGATCGTTTTGATTTATACAATCGCGATATTATATCCTCATGAAATTAAATTAACGATTGATTAAGATTTATTCCTTTACACATGTGAACGACATTTTTAATTCTTCTTGAGTCATAATTTTTGCTACAGACTGCTGGTCAAAGAATATACATACATATAGTGCTAAATTTACACCATCTTTTTTTTGCACGCACGCACACTTTACGTTTTAACATTGATCATTTTTTTATGATAGACATGATCGTAACAACAGTCACATTGTATTGTTGTTTCATGTGCTTTGTGTATAAATGTGTAGTAATTCTCGTTATAGCATCCACTTTTGTAAACGTGCATTTAATTTAGATTTAACCAAGTCTTGTCTGTCATCAGCCAAGCGGAACGTTTTTTCTCAACACCTCGAGAAGTAAATAGGAGAGAGGGAAAAAAATGTTACAATCTGTCAAAATATGTACTAGTTCAATGGCAAAGTTAAGGGTAAGGAGAAACATTGTTCCACCGGAATGGTTCTTGGTTCCTCGTTTATCCCTTTGTTAAGTATGTATATACCTACTAAGAATTATCGTATGTGCAATATAGTTCTACTAACTACTATAATAATACAAATCTTTCGACTATAAATACACTACTTGTTACTAACAAAAAATCCCCTCATTATACTCAGCGAGGACAGTGCACAGCATTCAAAATCTTGTTAGTCCATGCAATCGCTAATAATACGGTAAAAAATGACAAAAAGAGCAAGTAGACAACGGATCTCGTTAGTAATTCCTAGATTTTTCAATACAGCTTTTTTTATCTTGGCGATGCTGATGGATCTCTTGAATGCTGTGTTCGTTTTGAATCAGAGATGCTGAGATTGCGCTGTACAAAAGCAAAAAATAAATTTGTAATGTTAGCGATGAGAAAATGGTAAAGTATATAAGCATGTTATAAAAATCCTACACGTAAAAATAACTTTTAAAGCAAAAATCTGTACAATGGGAAAAGTGTAAATTGAACATCGTCGTCATATAATAAATAAGCCACTACATTGGACCACAGGTATTCCCTAATCTAAAAAGAGTATTCAATTTCGTCGGATATAAAAATAATAATAATAATGGTGGTGGTGGTATTATATACTATCTTTTTGTTGACAGAATCCGGTTGATGAATAGCAATTAAGCTCTTCTTCCCATGCTATAGTAAAGAAATGCGGTTTTCTGAACTTCTTTGTGCATTTAAAAGTGATAATATATATTTACACCGCCATGTCATGTAATTTTTTTAATTTTGATTTTCTTGCTAGCATAAGCGCAGTTATATGTATATGTATGTATATATTATTCTGTTGCATGTCATGTTTTTCATGTGCTAGTTCTGTATTCTGCAGGCAAATGTTTTGGTGCTGCTCAATTTACAGACATGACTTGTATACACCATCATTTTCCTTATTCATTGAGGTGCTTATGTAAAAGGAAGACAAGACAAGAAATTGTTATAAAGGAAAAGCACAGCGGCAGCAAAAGCAAAGTACTTTAATTCCGTGGCTTCTGGCAATTCTATACCTGCTTCTGTCTGCTTGTTTGTTTTTGTTTGTGTGTATATTATGGAGGGATTTCGGGAACGGAAGCGAGTCATTTTTTATACTCGCTTTGATGCTGGTGATGGAGACGATGTGCTTATTTCAAGAAACTCGTAGCTGTGATATATATAAAAGGAGTGGAAATGAAATGTTTGTTTGTGTATGCTTATATAAGACAAAGAAAAGGATGATGATGAGCCACAAATTAGATAGAATTGGCTGCCTTATTATAGTCCAACAGCAACAGCAGCAGCACATTATTAACCAAAGTTAATGTATAGAATCGAAAACGCGCAGTTCACACGGTACCTTATTCAGAAAAATCAGAGACACTGTATACTAGAAAGCCAAGTAACTTCCTAACACCTGTTGTTGTACTGTAATTAAACCTATAGATTTCGACTAGGCATTACATACATGTTAAGGTAAAAAGTGGTTCGCTCATGGGGATGAATGTAATGTAAAGAAGTGGGGACGAGTTGTAGAGCTATTAGGCTAAAACTGAACGTAATTCATTTATTCAAAAGACAATACTACTTGGAATAAAAAGTAAGTTATGTATAATTCAACTATTGTCTTAACTTTAACTTAAGTATTAACTTAATTATAAAGTCAACCTTTAACTTA
>JAHZMT010003918.1:0-13361 GCA_027743785.1 Sinhomidia bicolor
CATGGGGAGTTGATGACACAATAAGAGTTGATGGGCAGCCATCACACACTCGTAAAATAACCAAAACAGACGAAAGGAAAAAAGAAGAAGAAAGCAAAGAAATATACTAATGTTTTTTTCGGTTGTTGTTGTTGTACAGTGCAAAGTAAATACATGTTTCTTTAGTCCAGTGTCAGTATACTTGAATGTATGAATGTATATGTCTATATATGCGCATTATACTTTTTTAGGTTTCTTTTGGTTCGATTTTTTTGTGAGGTGGAATTTAGCAGAAATACTTGCATGAAAATGTTGTTATTTTTCTTGTACGTTTTTTTCATAATAAGTTTGAGTACTCTCGTTGAATCTTCTACTTTGAGCGGAATAATAATAATGACGAAAGAAAATATTATTTTGCCTGCTTGTTGTCAAGAAATGGACACAAAAAGTACACATATATATATCTGTAGGTAGATAATATGTTATATAGGCACTCTTTGATTGTGCAAGTATATCTTTACTATAATCCTTTTGAGGTGCTGCTGCCGATGCCGCTGCTGCTGCTGCGCGCTGATGTGAAAGAGTGATGTGTTTACTACCACAACCAACTCAGCATTTTTTTTCTTTTTTTTTCATTCCATTCCTTCCTTTTCTCGGCAAATTGAGTAAATGCGACTACGATGAGCCAAGAAAATGGCAGTCAGATTTATCCTAAATTGTTACCGATTCTTTCTATTTTTCTGCTTCTAAAAAGGAATCCCACACTCTATTCTTTCATTCTGTTATATGCCATATTATTCTCGAGTAGTAGTAGTAGTAGTCGAAGTAGTATAGTCATCAGCATCAACACGCATTTTACTTTCACGATAATCATAATCATGATCGTTACCGAATGTAGCCAGCAAGCAAAGCAGCAGCAGCAAAGAAGCTCACTCTCGTATTTAAACGATGATGATGCAGGCAAGGCAGCAGACAGCAGCAAAAATACTTACACACAATATATTATTACTATTATCATGAAGGTAAACGAATATATATGAAAAAATGATGATACAAAGCTGCTGTACAATGGGATATACATTGCAATTTTGTTGAAAAACCAACAAATGAAATAACAATGGAATAGCATGTACTTTTTCATGTTGATTATTATTAATATTATTACTATCAATGACTATCTTTCCATGTTTTTTTTTGTTGTATGCACTTATGTAAATAAACAATAAAAATAAGTAGGTAGACAAGAAAAAGTAAAAATGCTATATATTTTTCAAAACTACACACGGCTGTTTTTGGTATAACAAATAATATGTAAAGTGAGCAAGGTACAACTTTGGCTAGCTATAGCTTGGACTAATGTATAATCTGATATGGTGTTTTTTCCTGATAAAGAAACTAAAGCGATTTAACACTGCATTTAAAACTTCCGTGCCGATTGTGCATATATGAATGTAGAATAGCGTTAGATAGGTAGTTTGTTAGCTTTAGCTATATACTGTGAAATAGATTAGTCGCCACAAGCAAAAAAAGTAAGTAGGCAACAATAAATTATTCACTTTTGCAAAGCATTTAAGAAGTGATACCTTATAAAAAGTGTTTAATGGAATGTTTAGATAAATTACATTTCAGCAGTGCATTTAAAGCTGTAAAAAAGGAAAAAATACATATATCATTTTATAGATCCGCATTTTGTAACAAAGTAAGCTGTAGGCACGGTACACTGTACGTACATACAATACATATAACAAAAGTGTAAGATAGAAAGGAGAATTTCATGATCCTTTTTTTAAATCAACGATGACTTCATTAAAGTGAACACACAGTAAATTATTCGTGCTCGGAAACTTTACGAATTTAGAATTCGTCTCGGATTTTTTGTACTTTTGGTGACAGACAATATAATGCATTACATCTTTTTTTTTGAAAGGACAAAAAAATGCTCTTGTATGTAAGTACATATTATACAAGCTATGCACATGCACAGGTACATATATTGCATTTTTATATGTTTTATTTTTCTATACAAGCATTCTTGTATAGACAGACACACATTTTATGTCTTTATTCAACTACTGCAAGAAGTGTTCAAGTATTTTTATGTCCAATAAAATTCCTGTTCAGAGAGAGAGAGAGAGAGAGAGACTGTGACTGTGCAAAACATTGACAATATTTTTTTCCATTTCAATCCCTACTTCCATTATTCTCAATACAAGTCCAATCTAAAAAAAATTCAATGCCCTGCGATTCTCTGATAGACAGCCGTAACAAGTACAGGAAATCTAAAAGGATATTATATGTATAGCAAAAAGGCACACATTTTTTATGTACAATAAGCAGTAGCAGCAACAGCAGCAGTAGTAGTAGTATATATAAAGGGAAAGTCCTTAAACATAATAATAATAAAAGCGATAAAAAGAAGTGTTGAAATTACACGATTTGGAAGACCAAATGTCATAATTTTCTGACTAAATGATGTCATAGTCATGAAATCAAGGAGCTTTAACTTCACCACTTGACTTTTTTTATTGTGCACACATAACAAAACATTTTACCGTAACACCTTTTTTAAGTCTACTTCTTTCTCACTTACCATCACCACCATCACAACTACCAACTCAAAGCATGTACATCTCTTCTATATATGTAGTCAACAGTGAGAGAGAGAAAAAAAGTATGTTTATTGTTGTTACCTCTATCATCAAATGAAGAAAAGCAAAGCTGTGAAGAAGGACGAAAAAGCAAGACAAAAAAAGTAAAACTGAAAAGTCAAATGAAATAAAAGTTTTTATGTTGTGCTGTGTGCAGTGGATTGCACTACTGCTATGCTACTACTTGCCTACTACTAGACTTTTTTTTACACTGTTTACTATTGTTATTATTGGGCTACACAATGACAATAACCACAATGAACTGATACACATTTTCCTTCTTTCACAAATCCAGCAAACACATCAGATCACACATAAAGCAAACCAACCAGTCAACAGCAACAGCAGCATTGTCATCATCGTTTTCTCCTTTAAAACCAAACCACATCTTTTTCTACAATAATAGAAGCTACTGGTATATATATGCCTGTACTGTTGTATGAGTGCTGTCAGTTATTTGACACTCTTTTTTTCTCCCTTTTTCTCGTGTAATACTATAAAACTAAAGTCGTATTGCCTTCATTGAATAACATTGCCAAAGCATCATCATCAAATCACCATCATCATCACCGTCGTCACATCACATCACACTTTTGCTGCTGTCGCTGTTCTGTTGTTTGGTTTTGTACTTAGTACGTACAACGTACGTACGTAATGTATCGTATCATTGTCATCTTTATATTATAGGCAATGATTACACTACTACTCCTTATATATATATATAAATGTACATAATATTGTCATTGGGGTTTGGTTTTGGTGGCTGCACGATTTTTTTCTATTCTTTTGGCTATATCAACATCATTTGGCCATTTAGTCCTCGTGAAAAAGGTGATAACACAGGTAAAACCTTTTCAAAGCCTTTTGTTTGCCGGCTATAAAATGTCTTATTCCACCACTGCCACCACCACTACCACCTTCTATCAAAAAGCAAAGACTTTTTTGGTTGTTCCTTCATCCTCGTATATGCACACAGCCAGACATTTCGTCTTAAAATGAAAATGTCCACCAATGAGACAATAATGATGATGGTGACGATGATGACAATGGCAAGTGACTCAAGTGACTTTTTTTTGAGAAATAATGAATGAATGGAATCGCCTAAGATTTTATTGATCCAACTAACCTTGAAAAAAATATATACTCTGTTCATCAAGAGCATTATTTAAATTGCTTGCTTGCTTGTGCCGATCAGAATAATGCCAACGTTGACTACATATGTAAACTAGAGAGAGAAAAAAAGGTAAAGAATGGAAATTAAATTTTTCGTATTACTTATATAAGTATTTTTTCCTCAACTTTATTTTGATGATTTCAGGTATGGTATAATGGTATAATAGATTATATATATATATAAACCTTTTGTACCTGTGGTCACTTGGACATTTGTTTTTTTTTAAAAGTAAAAAGAGTTTTGTACTCATGCGAATGCATATGTAGCTATATGAATGCTAGTATATTGTACTGCTGCTGCTGCTGCGGCGCGGTGTGGTGGTATGTAGAAAAAAAAAGTAAACGATTTCATTCACTATTTAGCACTCCATAAAATAATGTCATAGCCCATTTTCGGCAAGATCTTTTAGAAAATCTGGGTTTATTTTATGCGAAACTAGGACTACTATTGATGCCTTGTATGCATTCTTTTCTCAAGTTGTAAATGCCATCAACTAAAGTGGGAAAATGACTTTTATGCTGTGGTTTTTGCTTTTTACTATTATTGTGGATACTTTTAGACAACTGTTATTATCCACATCATCATCATATATATATATATACGTACATTGTAGCACACACACACACACACACACACAGTTTCCAACCACCTCGGTTTTGCTATTATTAGGTAGATACACTACGACACTACTGTGTGAAGAACAAGCTAAGTATGTACATAGTTGAATGAAAGGTGATAGTATGGTGTGGTGGTGAGAATGAATGAATGGAATGAATGAGTTTGAAAAGTTATGATTATTTAAACTGTAATGACAATGGGATATCACTTAAGCTGGCATGTCTTTGTTTTGGAAAAAGAAACTATATACCGAAATGAAATGTTGTGGCTTTGTGAGTACTTTATCATTACTGCCCGTAATACTTGTATTTTTTGTACACCAAAAATGACGCTTTATACATACGCAAATGAGTTGAATGGTGATGATGATGATGATCATCATCATCGGTACAACAACCGTTCCTTCAAAAGCGTATTTTAAGTTTCTCTCCAAAAACAAGTCTGAAAGCAGCGAGTAGGGGAGAAGCTGCTTTTGAGACACATAATGGAGTCCATATATGTAGTGAGGCAGTAACATTTACCCGCATTGGCCTCAAGTGGTGCATGTCCAGAGAAAAAGGAGCAGCTCAATGGTGGTTTTGCCTGCTGGTCCAACAGTCTGTCTTGAGCAGAGCAGACTCTTTCCTTCATTATAATAATAATATAATAATAGTAATACGCATTCCATTTCCAACAAACTCAACGTATCTTTTGTTAGTACATATGCATTGCATATGTCCAGGCCATTTTGTGTTTCAATTAAAAAAATAATATATATTACATTTTCTAAAACTAAACTAGTTTGAAGATTTTGCGTTGTATTGATAGAGTTGACTAACTTTATTCACTTAAAAGGAAATAAAACTGTAATAATTATTACAGTAAAAATAGTTGAATAACTGTTATTCCAATATGTAATTATTTACATGTAGTTGTTCTACAGTCAAGTAAGTAGATGATAGCAGAAGAAGAAGGGAAAATGGAAAAAAATGTGTACTTTGGTGAGAACAATTCAAAAGTGAAGCAATTTTTTGGAACATTTTATGTACAAAAAAAAAGAATGCAAGAATCTTGTTGTTTGTTCACTTGCTTAAAAGCCAAGCGACGATGGTAGTGGTGGCGGTGGTGATGTTGGAAGTGGAAAAATCGATAAAAGGGAATTCCACCTGCGCATAAGCACTTTCACTGGAAACTCTCTCTCTCTCTTCTTGCTCTCCACATGCATTATTCTGCTTGCATTCCAACGTAATGTATAACGTTATATTTTTAGGTATGCATATAGAATAGAATAGCAAAAAAGGATTTCAGGACAGAACAGTTTTTTGTACTTGTTTCCACATAATACAGACGTACGTACATACATACATATATGGCCAGTTTAGTTTATTTTATAAAATAAAATCATCTAGTGCTGCTATGTTTATTCTAAAGCCGATGTTTTTTTATTTATTTAAAAGACGGAAAGCAAAATGACAATAATATGGTGTTATATACCAGTGGTTGCATTACATTGTTACAAATTGTTATTTACATACATACAACCGAATGAAATTTTTAAAATACGGTTCGCTCCTTTTTACAATATTATTCTTTTTCTTCACAATATATTTTTAAATTCTAAATGAAAAAATCCTTTTTAGTTTACCTACACCATAGTAAATTCTAGCCTATAACTTATATCATCAGTGACACACACGAGGTAATATTATTTATGATGATGATGCATTGCTTGCTGCCTGCCTGCTTGAACAAGGACTATTTTTTATATCACGCTTGATCATCCACTGTTTCCTTGTAAAGTAAACGACACTCAAAAATAAGAACAAAATATAGCAGCAACGATGATTATACATGCTAGTCAAAGTGACCAAAAATACCAGATGGATAAAAATGATATACCTTAATGAATAGAAAAAATACTTTACCATCATTTAGCCAAGTTTACTAACAAACCAATTCAAACATCTTTACTTCTCATCTCCAAACTTTTTTTTTGTCAGCAGCGCGCACACACACACACATTCTTTTTTAACGAGTAGTAGTAGTAGTGTCCTTACCGCTTGTTTGCTATTATTGTTCACTAAACAGAAGAAGAAGAAGAGCAAATGCACAAGGGCAGAAACAAGTTGTTACATGGTTTTTTTCATGATCAAGATTATACTATAATTTGGACCATGCATGCAAGTATATATATATGCATGTATGTAGGTATGTTATTTAGGTGTAAGAGTACAAGTTGAGCAGAGGCATGCTACATGAAACTTCTTTTTAATAATAATAATAATATTATTATCAGTTATACTATCTGCTGCTGCGTATCTTTACATGTTTGCGTAGGCACATGTTCCATGGGATGTAATACAATAGTTCAATAATATGAAAGCTTTGTGTGTGTGTATGCATGTTTGTGGCGACGACGACGACGAAGACCACGAAGGTGACGACGAGAGTGAGCGCCATGTCAGACATGCATGCAAGAAGAAAAGGCTAGTCAAAACAAGCACACAAGATTATTATATTATTTTTAAGGCAAAATGCAACGAGGTTTTTTTTCTTCTTTTTATATGCATACATACTTTGTGATAAATTTTTTTAAACGTGAAACTTTGTAACAACAGCAGAATAGAATGATAATATGTACATTTTCAGGCTTATCATTCAATTTGCTACTACTCACATACTGCTTCGCTCAGCCTAGGTATATTATATGATTACATGGAGAAACTCCATACTAATTTTCAGTCAGTCAGGCAGGTTTGTATATTTATGTGTTAGAAGAATTTGGACAAAAAAAACACGCTGTTTTTTGTTAACTCCAAATTTATAGAATATAAAGCAAAGAAATGGTAAAGTAGAAGAGTCAAACATCTTTTTGTGGTGAATTCTAAACAACGTGTTTTTTCTTTTTTTGTTTGGCTGTATTGTAGTTCAATCTGGACAAAATCTTCAAGTTTAAATAAATTTGAGCGTGAATGATGAAAAAAAGAGTATATTTGGCAGAACTTAGTCAAGTTATGCAGTCATAGGTATGAAGACAAAAGGCAGACGAATATGTAGTTCTACTGCATTATTTAAGAAAAAAATACTATTTTTACTTGGTACAGCGTACTTTTGTCTGTAAATGAGCAAAAATGATTCTCTGGATTTTTTTAGCTTCTACATACCTGTTGTACTGCATTTAAAGAAAATAATAATAATAATTATTATTATTATATTGCCAACTGTAATTTGCAAATTCTACGCATTGTCTAATTTTAAAAATTATTAAGTTTCACGCGTTTCTACGATTTCGTTCTATATTAGTTTCTTACGTTTAATGTTATTACTAGAAAAAAAATAAATATGAAAAATTTACTTACATATCCGTATACACGATTCTCTAATCATCATAATACTTTGCAAAGAACAAGATATCCCCATTCTAGAAAAAAGTTTTCCATAATATCTTCCTTTTCAACATTTTATTTCCGGGTGACCATTTTGTGGCCCAGGTAGGTAGTAATAGCACTTTTTGGGTCCCTTGTATTTTTTTCTTGCTGTAGAAACGTTTCCTCCAAACTTCTTTTTCTTCTCTCTGCAACAATTTCATTTTCACAACTCCCAGCGTTCCTTTTCCACGACTACTACTACCACTACTGCAAAAAGTTATTAAATGCATTCTTTCCCGCTCATCTGCTTCCCCGTCATGACACTGCTGGATCCCACATTTTGCTTGGAATATTACTTCTCCAACAAAATTCACAGCACACAGCACAGTCAGCCATCACCACTACCACTACCGTGGCAAAACTTTCAATTCCAGATTGTACTTTTTTATTCTCTACTGGAAACTTACACACACACACACACAAGTATACATATACCTTATAGCCACACACATTTCCCAGTTCTGCTACGGATTCTTTTCTTCTCCAGCGAAAGTCACCAAAAAAACTTCATATTTGTATTATTATTATTATGCATGTGTAGCAGCAGTAGTAGTTACAGAGCAGCAGCAGCATTTTACATATTACTATTATTAATAATAATAATATTCTCGTACTTTCCGTGGTCTCGGTCCGCACCTGTTACAAAAAAACACATGATGGTGACGACGATGATGAAAACAACGCATTCATGCTTTAATGTTATTAAAGGAAGACGAAGGGAAAAAAGTAATAATAAAAAGCAATCCAAATCCAATTATAAATTAAAGGGAATTATTATTCGGAGGCGGCTCAGTGGGCGGGTTGAATGTGTGCAAGCTTTCAAAATTCTAAAACTTAATTCCTACTCCCCTCTTCTTCTTCTTCTTCTTCATCTTTTCCATCCCGTTTTATTCCATTTTCTCTTTATCCCACTATCCCCGCATCTTACTGGATTTTCTAAAAAAAAAAGAAGAAAAGCTCTTCTCCTTTCTCGCCGCGATATTATTTCATCAAAATATAAAGAAAATAATGATTATACACACTGGATAAAATTGAGATGAATATATTAAACTTTTTTTAAAAACTTTTTTTACAAAGTAAATACTATGCTATACTACTACTACTCCTTGAGTGTACGTCACCCTTATCATCATCATAATTGTTATTATAAAAGTGCCATGTATACCGTTTATAAAGTGTTCATATCAATTCATTGTTGTTGTGTGTAATAATAGTAGGTAGTAGGCATATACACTGCCGTTATATTGTATATATATATATTTTTGTATATGCATATAACTCAATGCCAATGTTGTCATGTTCAGACAGACATTATTACAGCGATTAACCATTAAATATTCTAAAAGTTTGTTGTTCCCCCATTCCCTTTTCTCTTCAAAAGTTTCAAATGAATGTGTACCCATTATTGTAGTAGTACATACAGCATATTATTATTACTACTATTCTCTCTCTCTCCCTCTCATTGTATGCATTAGTCTTAATGAATACATAAAAGCTCTTGTGTAGCATCTTTCGGTCACCATTTATCATCATCATATCTACATCAGAGCAATTGTCTCCTATCCATCATAGCACAAAATAAAGTAATACCAACTAGCTATAAAAGCGTGAGGAGGACGATGACGATGATGAAAGAGAACGTTATTTTGCTGCACTCTCTCATATTTTTTTCAGATGTGATGTTTCTTTTACTAGATATTATTGTCCTTTACTACTGCAGCTACAACAACTACACATTCTTTTAAAATAGTTGCATATTATTGCTCAACAAAGAGCACAAAAAAAATTACTCGACTAATATTTTTGAGTGTATGACACACACACACTTTATATCATCATATATAGCCTGTTTGTGTGTACAATTTATTTTGTCTCTCTTTTGTAAACTCATTCATCATCTAAAATATGAAAAATACTTTTTATTAAAATTTATCGTGCATACACCATGTCCATCCGATTGGTGCGTAACATGTTGAACTTTTACAGTAGTTAGTATAGTGTGTAGTTGGTTAGCTGCATATTTATACTTGTGTGAGTTCTTTTTGAAGAGGAAGCTTAAATAATACTAATCGGTGGATGGATAGATGGATGATGAGAGAATCCCTCTCTATCTCTCTCTCTCTCTTTCTAGTATATATTATTTCAGTAGAAGTGGCTCAATTGCCACTTAACACTCACATCGGAATGATGATGATGACGATGAGAAGAAGACTCTTGTAAATTTACTCTCGAGCAAAAGCTAAAAGTTTAATAATAAAAAATCATAATAATAGCAGTAGTAGTAAGAATAGCACTTGTACCGTTTTTGTTTACCACACTACTCCACTATTATCACAACAATATAAATGGTACTTAAAGTAATCATAATAATAATCTCAGTGTATTGTGGTGGCAGCCGAATAATAAAAATAAAAAAGAAGAAGAAGAAGAAATCAGTAGTAGTCGGTTGTGCCGGTCACTTTCACAGTAGCTGAAAAAAAAATTTATATCGAAAAATCGCCGAAAGCTAATATGTATGAGCTGTTAGTGCTACTTCCAGTTGCCTTTTTATTATTACTTTTATTATTATTATTACCACGATAGAGGCATCTCTCTCTCTCCTCGTGTAATGGGTAATATGTAGATGAGGGCATTTTATCAGAAATTTTGATAACATATAAAAACACTTGGCTTACGCGTAGTGAAAAACGGAAGGAAATCGTTTATCACGGCTAATTATAGTAGAGTACAACGTGGTAATAATAATATTAGTCATGAATTCAATTTTTTCCTCGTAATCGTTTTCTTCGTCTTCTTTTTTTTCTTCTTCGTTGTTTGTTACATAATTTGTACTAAAGATTATAATATTCATACATTCAATGTTCTCAAAGCCATGAATTAAACGTCCCCTGAATTACGACAATGCCTTTTCGGTCTTATCGAAACATAATTTTTCTTTTTTTTCTCTCTCTCTCTCTCTTGAAAACTAAAAAATCCAAACTCGGAAATCATACGTTATAATATACATACTTGCATGGTGGCAGCAATATGGTCAGGTGTTTAAAGCAAGCATATAGGTACCTGAGTATGTACGTACGTACATTTTACACACACGACGTTGGGTTATTTACGACATTAATTTTTTTACATGGGGCTAGCACGTAAAAACCTATTCATTCTGTCGTTGCGTTGGCTGTGACCAAGCTATTTTTTTTATCCAATACATCAACTGGTATCTCCATGAAAGATCAGACAGCAGCAGCAGCAGAGTATTTTGCAAGCCCTCGGATTTTCCTTGGGTCCCAACAACATCAACTCTCTCTCTCTCTCTCTCTAAAATTCACTTGCAGAAAATGAGAAGAAGAAGAAGAGAGAAAAAAATATTATACATACAATCGTATAAGGCATTGTAGAAAAAACGCATACTATTTTTTTATCCAGCCAACCGGTACGAAATGGTTATCAAATGGAAATTCAATTACAATCTCGTTAGATAAAGTGCTTTGGAACAATTGTATAGAAATAATAATAATAACAATAATAATATGAATTTTTGTTCATGTTTTGAAAAGAGGGTTTTGTGCAAAAGATGTATATAAGTGTGTGTTGGTGGTGGTGGTGGCGGTGATGAAGGCAGGTAGGTAGGTACCTGTTCTATAGATGTATTTTGGTCGCATTTTTAGTACTAGTTATTATAACTGCTTGCCTGACTAACCGGATTTGTGGAGTTGAAAAGAAGAAAAAAAAGAGTTATGAAAGCTAATCAAACACACATCATGCTCGAAATTAATGACTTCAATTTACTACAAGTAAAATATATAGTTTCTATTTTTCCATTCATCTCATCTCAAGTGAAAAAAATGTACAATGCTACGCAAGACCCAATGTGTATTTGTTAACAGCGGAACAACAGCACAGCAGAGCAGCAGTTTGTAGCTGAACGCTGAACTGACTCGAGAAACACGAGGAATTTACTTTTTGAAAAAAATATTATAAATAATGTAATGCATAGGTAGGTACCAAAACCTCACAGTGCAAAAGCGTAGGCAGTTAACAAGCTTTTTGTTTGCATTGAATTCTGAACTTGAACAACCATAAAAAAAATATGTGTTTTTGTCCAGTTGAGTTACGCGATTGTAAAAGCAGGTCCTGCCTGTCTACTCTGCTAGGGAAGGGCCACACAACAAAAAAGAAAACAAGAAAATGCAATGTCTGAGTTTTTCGGTTATCAGTCTCTGTAATTAATTTAATAGATGGCTTAGCCACTTTGGTCGTGTTTTTTCATTCAACTTTCCTTCCTTTTTTTCTTCTCTCTCTCCCTCTCTTCTCTCCTCCGCATGACTTGTTGTACTTCATTTAAGTGTATATATATTGTTTAATGTAGTTTAGATAACAGTGCAAAGCAAGCAAGAGTCTCCTCTCTCTCTTTTCGTTTCGTCGGTCAATGTAAAATGTACAATTAACGCTTATGCTAATATGCCAATGTATGTAGGAGCGTGAGTTTTTTCCTAAATAAAAAAATATACTCTTTCCATCAAAACATGTCAGCTTTGCACGCAAAAGGCTATCTAGCTTTTTGGTCTTTGAAAAAAAATAAGCTTGTTGGAGCTTGCTTGCAAAGCAACAAAAAAATATATTCCCTATTTTAGTCTTTCCACATAACATTCTGCTGGCGTTTTTGTCCCGAGGAAATCCTCGTGTTTACTTGCTTGCTTGGGCTGCTGCTATCACTTTTTAGACAAGCATTCTTCTTCGCTGCTGTTGTTGTTGCTGCTACTCTCTCTCTGCCCATATATTTTATGCATGTTGACATACAAGCAAGGTGAAATAGGTAGGCACACATAGGCAGACAATAAGGTATTCTGTGAAAAAAGCAAAGAGTTTCTGGACTGTTGTTCTCTTGTGTCTGTTGTGCGAATGAGATATATAGTGATGAATAATGCATAAAGCACTTTTCCAACACCACTACCAGCCACCAGCACAACAACATGAAGAAGAAAAAGACAAGAGGAAAAACAATTTTTTACTCGCAACTTCAACTGTTATAAAGTGAAAAATTGCTTTCCGTGTTTTATACATGTTTTAAAAAAATGCTTTATTCCTTTGCACGTTCGTTGTGTTGTGTACTCCAGCAAAAGCAGTCTATATACACTTTACAATGTCACGATGATATTATGAGCTGATGATGATGATAATCGTAGCAAAGCGGAGAGCAGCAACAACGTTGAATGTTTGTTGTTGTTGTTGGTGGTGGTGGTTGGGTATAGGGTTATCCAGGCAAAAAAAATATTTTTTAAAGACAGCCAGGTATACAAAAAGAACAAAAAACGTGCTTTTTGTTTTTTCCTTTCCTCAAGCTAGTTTAGCATTATTATAGCATGCATAAAATATTTTTCACTTTTGATCTGACTATGACTCTAGGAAGCTGGCTGACATGACGCAATACTACATAATTCATTATTATACATATATTTTTCCCAGTGAAATTTCACTTCCCTCGGCAAACTTATAATTATAAATTTTACATATTATACCTACCTAATATGCAACAACAGT
>JAHZMT010003919.1:0-10447 GCA_027743785.1 Sinhomidia bicolor
CTCAAATGGGTACAATATTTCACCAATGCCTAGTAAAATATATTGAAGAGAATCCGGATAAAGGAATGAGCATGGCAGAGGAAATTATAAATCTTATGAAAGAACGCGAAAATCTTAAACGTTGAAAATCATTTGTTATATTTTTTCAAATTCAATATAAATGTTTAGTAGGATTTCTAAATGCAATTCCAAACAAGTGATTTATGTATATTGGTAAAACATATTTTTTGATCAGCGTAATTAAAACATAGCAATGGAATTCTTTAAACTTGTAAATAGTAGTATCGCACCACTAGTGAGGATAAAATAATGTTCAATGGAATTTTAAAAACATATTTCTTGATCAGCGTACGAGAATTATCGCCATTAAATTCTTTTAACGTTTATATTTTCACTTTGCATTAATCACGTTAAAATACTTAGTTTCTAACTGTCCTGCACCTTTTAATTAAAAGGTAAGTTTCAATTAAAATGATATAAACAACGAAACACTAAATACAGAATGTTACCCTTTACATGCATTTAATTTAAAGCGCTTTAAAAATGTTTATCCGCTGTCTAAAAGCCCATAGTAATATTGCACCATTAGTGAAAGTAAAATGTACCTATACCGAATTGAAAAATGAATTCTGAGATTCTTTAATGTTATGTGTATTTTTACACTTGTTACGTTACGATGACACAATTCAAGCATTAATCTTAAAAAAATCAAAATGTACTGACATACGGTACATCGTGCTGATTGCTGATAGTGTGTACCTATATGTTTTAAATACTCATTCACCATTCATCTAATAATCCCATATGTGCCATGAGGCAGCCGTAATGAAATTGTTTCTGTCCTTGATAATGCGGTAACATAGCAGTTTGGCAATAAACTTTTTTTAAGGAAGATTCGCTGATATGAATGAGTATGCATACACCCATAAAATCAGCGATAATGTTAATTAAATCCAATCCTCCTTCTCTGCTGAATGGGAAAATTAAAATCATTTGTTTGAGCTTATTATATTCTCAATTCCACAGTATATGACATTAAAACAAAACATGGAATTACACACCATGCATACTTCTACACTTCATTATTGTGTTAACAGAAACTACAATTTTGGCCAACCTTGACAGAAACAAAATACAAGCTACCTACACGTGTACCTACACACTACATACCTATATGTATCTACATGAAATCATCACTCATGCAAAAAAATGTCCAGACGCCAGACAGTCATTTCACTCGTCAAGCACATCATTGCCTTCTTACTAAACCAAAAACCAAGAACCCAAATCATAATGTTTCAATTTCCAAACAGTATTCGTTGTTAGTACTCGGGACCTGCAGTTTGTCAATTATCCAATTGAGCAGTACTTGAGGGGCAAAATAAAAAAAATCGAAAATGTCTGAAAGTGAAAATCTCATTGAAAAGTACAAGGAAATACTGATTTCCAATGGAATACACGATACAGTTGCCAATGTCAGCACGGAAGATTCTGGAGCAAAGGGTGATGGATTTGCCAGCGTAACTAAATGTGTAACGGTAACTTTTGAAGATCAAAATAAGTCGCCTCTCAACTTGTTTGTGAAATTACACACGGATAATCCATCCCATGAAGCAATGTTGGAAGCTTTGAAAGCTTTTGAGAAGGAGGCTAGATATTTTACAGAGTATTTACCGGCAGCTAACAAATACTGTCAATCAAAAGGGTACATATAAATAGTACTACACCACCGTCTTAAATGTTTAATTTTTTAAAATATTAAATTGAGGTGCATAATATAATTAATGAAAATAGATTAAAGGACTTGCTTGATTTTTATCCAAAATGCTACCATGGAAATGAGAGAACAATTGTTTTGGAAAATCTTATACTTGGAAAGGGTTATCAAATGATGCCTCAGGATCAAAGACATGATTTTAATACAACTGTGTAAAGGTTTTAAAAATATTTTATCATTGGTATATAGTTAACTAATTTTACAATTAAATTTTTAGTGTTGCCCTAAAATCACTTGCAAAGCATCACGCTATTTCGTATGCAATGATCAAAGAAAGTGGAGGAGAAGAAAAGTTTTTTGAGCGCTTTCCCAATCTCGACCATGATGGAATGTCGGTTCCAATTATACTTGAAATAATGCGGCAGTCTTTTGAAAATTCCTTGGCCACCATTACAACAATTATTGAGGTATACATATAATAAATGAGCATTTAAGAAAATCTTTGTATTTTCAGTTCAAAAAGATCTTTACTGAAATGTTTAAAAGAAAAACAATCCCGCTGGTGTAAATGAAATACTAGCCAAGCTAAATTCCTTCAAAGGTATTGGCGCCGAAATGATAATGGATACATTAGGACGTGATGACAATATAGATAAAGTACTAGTACTTAGCCACGGGTATGAAATACATTGATTTACTAATTTACTGTATAATATTATTATTTTTTAAACTAAATAACGTGTTCATAATTATAGGGACTACAAAAATAACAACATGATGGTTCTCAAAAACAAGGATACCAACCAAATTGTACATCATGTTATTATAGATTTACAGGTTCGAACTTTCGTTTGATATTGAAGTTATTTTTTTTAAAATAGTTTTTAAACTTGCTGCTAAAAAGATTTTTAAAATTACTTCCAGATGACACGTTACTCCTCTCCTGGTGAAGATATCTGCTTCTACCTCTGTTCTAGCGTCAGTCCAACTGTTCGACAATCTCGGCTTGAAGAATTACTAAATATCTATCGTGAGACATTGAATAAGGTTTCTAAAGACCTGGATCACCCAATTAATCTTTCTTACGAGGTAAATTCATAAATATTTATTGTCAGTTCAAACAATGCCTTTGTTCAAGAAATAATTTTTGATATTTCCATGTATTTGTGAAAAAAGGATCTACTGATGCAATACAGAAGAAAATTTAAATTTGGATTTCGATGTGCCGCATCTCTGGTGGGTCCCGGAATGGCACTGTTAAAAACGGCCAACATAGACATTGCCAAGATTGAAGTAGACGATTTTTTCAAAGTGTTTCAGGAATGTTTACTGAAATGGATTAATGATAATCCTGACAAGGAAAAAGAAATGGTGGAGGAAATTAAGAATCTTGTGGAAGAGTACAATGCACTGGAACTTTAGTTTTATTTAGTATAAATTTTTAATTTTGCTCGTTATGGAAACGGTTTCAATTGCATACAGAAATGATGACAATATAAATAAAAACGTTTGTTCATGTACAGTCGATGAGCTGCTTGTCTTGAATGTCCGCTGTTTAAACTTATAGATTTGCACTGTTCCTCATGAGCTTTTTCAATCATCCAGTCCACCAAAGCGTTAGCATATCCCCGACGTTTTGCTGAGGGTAAAGTCCCAACGTAATGAATGTGCATATGATTTCCTCTTGACAAGCTGCTTAAAAGTCGATATCCGGCAAAACTCACTGGTCGATAAGAAGATGGAGAATTATTATCGTTGTCAGCACCGTCTACCTTGTCCATGATATAAATAAAGTGGCAATTTTCGTTGTCAATCATGCGACGAGCCAACTCTAGCAAGTGTGCCTCTGAATGAATATCTGGGCACACTTCTTGAAGAAGAGGGAACAATGCAATAATTTCACTGTCCGTTACCACGTTGAGGATTTTGTGGACAATGCGTTTAGACGGTACAGTTACAGTGTTCATTATAAACTAAAATGATGACAAATTTCAGAAAAAATTATGTACAAGATTTCAAACTGCAATAAAATAGTAATAATTTAAAAAACGTAGACAAATCTAAAGAGAATTTGTAGTTTACCACAAAGTTATTTGACAGGTGAATGCCTTTCCAACTGGACATTTGCGTAAATGCTGGGATACTGATTTTATAAGTTGTTTGTTCGTTTATTATGTTATCAAAAAATTGCTTGACTTTACTTATTATTCAAAGCAAAAGCTAAAGCTAGCTATACCTACATTTATGCTGATGTAATTACAACGATTACAGCAGAGTTAGATTATGAGCTGTTTGCTGGCGAAATGAAATAATTATGTTGACCAGTGAAATAAAAGTTCTTCCTCTATCTTGTCCATAGTTAATTATAACATTTTACATGTTTAAGTAACCTGTAACCTGTGCATAAAATCAGTAAATTATGATCAACCTTTTCATAGAGATACAATAGAGTCTGGGTTTTATATTCACGTTAAATGTACATGTGAGATGAAGATGACTCTAAAGTCGGGTTGCAAAAGCACGCCGTTCAGTTTCCAAGGCAAAAGTTATTATTACAAGTAAGTATGCATAAAACTAATACAGCCTACTAGTCAAATCGCAAAGTTATATCATGTATTGAACTTCAATACATTTGATTAAAGTTGTAACGTGAACATGGTATAAAAATTTGTAGGCTGAAACAAGTTGGAGTTTTTTGGACAACATTTGTTCCTGCTAGTAACAATTAATTGAACATAATCTACAATCAAATGCAGCAAGCAATCTGGTATTATGAAATGTCTAAAAAACGAATAAATAAACTTTTATAAATTATCAAGTACAATTGTCCTTCAAGAAAATCTGTTAATGAAATTACTTAATGGAAAATGCAGAAATGCGTATACATAAAAATAAAATTACAATAAAATTCTCGAATACATTGGTTCCATCGTAGTTGGCCTAGAAGCGTACGCCACACTAGACTCCATCACTGGCGTCGAAGGCGGTTCCAAAGAGCCAGAAGAAGACAAAGAGGAAGATGAAGAGGTTGCACCACCACCAAGGTAATAAAGATAAATTGGACCAGTGGTGGTTGGTGGCATTGGAGGAGTTGGCATTTCCACTGATTGCACTGGTTCTAGCGCAGAGCTAACAGTTGTAGAAGAAGAAGGTAAAGGAGATGTGGCAGCAGAGGAGTAAAAATATGGTACAATGGGTATTGCCATGGAAGAATAGCCGGGTGATATTGTAGCCGGTGTTGTCGACGATAAAGCAGAAGATGGTAACTGGACAACTCGATTGAGCTGACGATGATGATGATACGAGGACATTACTGTATCTGGAGTAGGTATCATTTCAGGTAGATTTTTACGATAGACAGGAACCGGGGATGAGGTTGCCTTGAACTTGTGCTTTTTCTTCTTTAAAAGCACATAGCTCTTGTCAGGTTCCTCAGGTTGAGAAATAAACTGCTGCACTTGACTATTAGTCATCATATCTGAATTCACTGTTGTTGGAGTACCGGCACCTGCAGCAACGTTGTTATTGAAGTTGTACAAAAGATAAAGAATCTGCTCAACCTTTTTCTTTTGCGAGTCCGTGCATCGCTCGCAGAAAATGGCTGACAATTCTCCATTTCTGATGTAATCTGCAATAAAAAAACGAAAACACGATTTTTTTTCATTTAACATTTTGAAAAGTATAAAGTCTGTACATTTTGCTGTAAACAGTCGTTTTCATTTATTTTATTCATTTGTCTTGCTAGCCAAGGTCACTTTACGCCAAAGTCAACAAGTGCAGTAGACCGGGCAGAAAAAAAGACTCTCATGATAATAATTATCCATTTTTATTGTGCAACCTGAGATGTTATTAGCATGCGCACTAGTGGAACTATTGCCATGGAATTTTCCTTCTGATGGCTCCTCTTCTTCTGACGCTGAAATATTCCTTCCCGTGGAATTATTTCGTTTCTCTGCGGTTGCGCTTTTTTTCCATGTTCCTGCTGGATTTACTACAGAGTGACGACGGGGAAAATTCGAGATGGTATCCAGGTCACCTTCATCTTCACTACCTAATACCCCAGCAACAGTAAGAATTTCACAGAACACAATTGAAACTATGATGGTAAGGGCGATCACTGAACCATTTTGTATTCTTGTCACCAACAAGCCCTTTGGCAAAATTACTCGGCTAGACTGAATCATGCTTATAAAAGTCAATCCAACGCTGATGCCAAAAAAAATCACAAGAAAATTATCAAGTCAAGTTGATATCCGAGTATTGAGCCATGATTACTGCACTCACTCACAATTAAAATGATATTGACACTGCAACTTCCAATGGGCTACATTGTTATTCAGCAATATAGATCTGTAGAGAAATTTGAAAATAAACGATCACAATATTTAAAATTCACACAAACCAACAGATGAAACCGACATGATCCATGATGACAGCAACTTATTTTTAACTTTCGAATGAATAACAAGAAACACACGTCCACTTGACTCGAGAGCTTTCCAAACTAAAAAGATTCTTTTTTTCCTACAAAAACAAAACTGCAAAGCATTTTTTAATACCTACCTGCCCACGTCCAACAAACCAAATTGTGTCAGTACAGTGTAGCTGCAGCAGCAGCAGAGACGCTGTTAATGTTGACGCTGCTGGTTAGTTAGTGGTTTCTACTACTACCTAACCTGTACTACCTTCTCGTCGTCGTCCTTCACACTCTCCGCATGTAAAACGCACATGTAAAAAAAACACCAAAAAGTCTACTGCTGCGTTATTCTTGCTGAATGCTACATACTACTTTTGATGATTATGTTGTTCACTTTGTTGACGTCGTATTACCATCATCACCGTCACCACCACTACCACTGTTATTATCAAAATCACTATCACTCTTGTAAAATTAAGTTTACTACTACTAAACCAAATTGCTACCACATTTCATTCACTTGAACCATCTACTAGTAGACCGCCACTCTTTTTCTGTAGCATTTTTTGACAGAAAGACTTTTTTTATTCACGACTTTACATGATTATTATTATCATCATCATATAACATACAACATCCCCCACATACAAAGACATACTAGATGATATGAAACAGCGCAGCAACAAAGTAACAACAATGAACAATGCGTAATTACTAAACACACGTTGCTCTATTATGCTCACTGGCTGAATGCTGCTTGTAAAAGCGAACTTGAGAATGAAAAAATCGAAATCGCTCTATGCGGCTGCTGCTCAAGACTCCTCTCACGCTTTCCACTGAGGCTGCTGCTGCTGTTGTTGCACTTGTCTTTTAATATGTCTCTATAAGGAAAAAAAGTCTGTCATAGTTATCATCATTGTTTGAACTTTGTCGAAATTCTTAACTCTCAATTTAGCTCAAACTACTGCATTGCAGTGTTCTGTTCATGGCAACTTTCAAGTTGCGACTAATAGTCTTGCAAGGAGAACAGTCATTTTGATGGGTTCACTCACTCACTCAATACAAGAGTCTGATTTTTTTCTTTAAAATCGCTTCAAGCAAACAGCAAGCAGTTCTTTTTATGGGATGTGGATGTATGTGCTGTCTAATGTCTTATTATGTCGATGGCGACTACGGCAACCAAAGACCCAATGACTGACTGACTGTTTGAGTGCCTGAGCTGCAGTGATTTAGAAAAATTATTTGAAGCACAACTAAATTATAAAGTTATATGTAAGTAGGTATTGTCATCAATTAAAGTCACGTGGCAGCATGTACACTGATAAATTACAAAATTGCAAAAGACCGTGAGAGAGTTTTTTGCCTGCTTGCTTCCCTTGTAGCATTTATACTTGTACTGCTCTGCTCAATCAAAATATGTACCTACTCCAACTCCGCCCTGTTTAAATAATGGCGATAATGATAACTGATACAAAAGGAGAAAAACACTTTTTCAAAAAAAATATTATCAAAATCTGCTAATTTTTTTTGAAAAACAGGATGAAATAATGATAATACATGATGATAAAAAAGGGTAACAAGCTTGCTTGTGTATTTGAGTAGGTAGTTTACATTTAACGAAAAATAAAATTGTGCATTCCTTCGTTATTCCAACAATTATTGTTATAAGGCCCATGCAAGTGTATAATTGAAGGCAGGTACATGCGTGACACGTGACAAGCCAAAAAATCCACACAAAATTACAAATTGGAGTGCAACAATGTGCAATAATAACAGTGATGCAGCAATATAATGAAAAAATAACATGACAGCGACAATAAAAATGTCGTGTTTGAGTAGTTGAGTAACCTTTCTAAAAATAATAATAATAATCGTTTATAAGTTCGTAGTACTTGTAGTAATAATAATAACTGGGGATAATAAAATAAAATTAGATCAGGATCAGATAAAATCTATGGCAAAGCAGTTGTAGTTTTTTGATGTTGCCAACAATTATTATTATTTTTGGAACGAAGAACCCATCTTTTGAGTATGAATCATCTTCAAATTCAATTTTTTAAATAATAATAATAAGTCATTGCTCCTTTTTTACTACAACGACATATATAATGTATTGCTGATAGATTGTCATGGTTACCATGTTAATAGCTTTGTAGAGTAGGTAAATGAATATACTGATGATTGTGATGATAAACCCAATAATGATGACAAGTACACGACGACTTTTGCTTTTTTACTTGCGTTGTATTTATTAAAAAATGCAAACCGCTTCATTTCTCTCTCCTCGACTCAATAAAAAAAAGAAAATGATGATGAAGCAATCAATCTGATTTTAAAGTTTAGTGCTCACCACACGGTTAACTATACAAAAAAGAACAATGAGAGAGAGAGAGAGAGATGAGGTGAGTTGATTTTATAAAAATGATAAAACCGCACATACACGCACTCACATGCACTCTACATCACGCACAAAATTTTTGCAATTGTCCAACCAAACTGCAAATACCAACCATTGCCATCATCACCGCGATGTCGTGTATAGCTCTATAATTATTGCACTTTCTGATGAGAGAGAAAAAAAATCGTGAGGTAAATTCAGGGAGGATGAATGAGATTTGAGAGAGGGAGGAGGATCGCACCAAACCATCATCACCGCCATCAGAGCCTTCTTCATCCAAAAAAAGAAAATCATCTTAAAAGATGATGAATGAGAATTCAATAATATTTTTTTATAATAGCGATTCATAAACAAAAGCGGTTATTGAGCGATGATGACGATAATGAAGATGAACACATATTATTGCATACCCATTAGAGAAAAAAAAGAGGTCTCAGAGAAGAATCTTCTTTTTGCGGTGTTTACGTTTTCGTTAGCACACGAAGGCTTTGAATCATTTTGGTGAACTTATTGTAATAATAATAATGCAATAGGCAATTATTCATTTTTAAAAAACGTTTACGCTATATATTTTTTTCATACCTTAAAAGTATCATTATTGCACCTTGGAAACTCCCTAGCAGAAGAATATTAGCACACATATGCGCGGTTTCAAAACGCGAGCAGTGTAGTCGCAACGGCGTGGTGGTATGATGCATTTTTTCCAAATTTCCACCAAAATATCGCCCAAAACAGACCATTTACATAAATTCTTAAGTATTTTTTCACTGTAATAACTAACAACGGAGTACTTTATATTTTATAAGGCCAATGGGCTGGCCCTTCATTTTGATGATGATTATGGCATGGCGACGAAACAACATGATTGACATCGTATGCGTTTTATTTTCAGTTAAGCTGAAATGAAGATAATTTGCTGCTCATTATATTTTAACAAGAATAGAGCTAATTCTATTTAGCCGTTTTTTAGGTAGAAGGACAAGAAAATCAGAGGACAGGGATATCATATCTTGTTATCTAGTAACCTGTAATTACCTTAGTTGAAATTGGACACTATACTGTCGTCGTTGTCTTTTACGTGCTTCGTCGCCATCATCGTCTTCTAATTTATAATTTTCTTTTCAAAATAAAATGAAAAGTTTACTACGCTAATCTTCATCCTACCAACTAAATTCAATGTTGTGCTTTTTATTGAATGACTTGACTTGGTTAAAGCTTGCCACTGGTTCTATTACATTTTTTTTCAGCTAAGAATATACATTTTCACTGTGAGTGTGTTGCATGTAGTTACACTCGAACTGTCAAAATTTAAGGAAAACGAGTAAATTTTCTGCTAAATAAAATTATAAAAACTCATAAAATATGTAACGACAAAAATGCAATTTTTAGGTATTTTCAAGATGATAATAATAATGCAAGGCGACCGTTTAATAGCTTAACTAACTAAAAAGAAAATTAAGAATAAACACGAAAACGTCAACAACAACAGGAGATGAAGATCATAATAACAGTAATAATAATAATAATAAGGTAAGCATAATATATTTTAATAAGTTATAAATTATATAATAAGAAGAGATGTCAAAATGATAGTTCTGCTGCTATGAAAGTGAGACAGAAAATGGAAGGTCATCATCGTCATTGCTGCACCGCATGGTGTTTTGCAGGATGGTGATCATCATAAAAAAAGTTTAAACTTCATAGTAGTAAGTAATGTCATCAAAACATCATCATGACGGCGCGGCTCGGTTGGTTGTGTTGTGGTCGTGGATTATGGGTTGCACTTTTAGCACAGGTCAATTCAACTGTCCGTAAACTTGCAGTTTGAAAACAATGGAATAATAATAATAATAATAACCCAATCCAACCCTTCTCTTCATAAATCTACCGTTGTACCTATCATTTAAAAGTATTA
>JAHZMT010003920.1:0-29216 GCA_027743785.1 Sinhomidia bicolor
CTATTGTAGGGGTATGTAATAACAACTACATGCATCTAAACTTAGGCGCAACCCTAAACGTCTCAATTATAGTTTCGATATGTAACAATGTAATTATTTTTTGCAGGTGTTGACAGTAAGTCTACCCAACAGTTTCCGAAACAAGCTACCCAAAAATTGAAAAGCAACTTTTTAAAAAAATACCGCATTATTGCTTAACCCTCTGAACTAAATTTTAGATCTCGTTACCTGTGCCAGTCATTGTGTCCAACTTTAACATGTTCTACAGTACCGAGGATATGAATCCAGAAATATCAACAACACCAACACAACATGTGGAATATGAGCATGTAGAACAATGCCCATATTACCCAGCATGGTACACGAATGACGGGCAAGTTGTAGCAGAGAAAGCAGGAAAACCAAAAGGTACGAAGGATGGTCACACGCACAACGGATGGTGGATGACAGGAGAGCAAAAGCCAGACGCCTCTGACTCGGATTTCGATGACCTGTTACAAGACGCCCAGATGAAGCGCGGACTAAATGTAAACTTCAAGAAAAGTAGACAAAGCATGAAAAAACCACATAAGAAGCTACAAAATTTAAAGACCCAGAATAAATAGCAATTGTTAGTGTAAGGATTTTTTTGATTCGCACTGTTTTAAAAAATGAAAACCTAATAAAACTTTTGTATACAAAAAATTGTCACTATTTATTATTTTATTAGATGGATTCAGATTTTTGTTGATTGTGTAAATAGCTGGTAAATAGGTTAGCAGTAGTATAATGAAGTGAAAATATACATGACATGAACCAATCATGAACCAGGCAAGAACTGATCTCTCTTAAAATTTTTATATTCTCAATAAACTACGTATTATTATTTTGAAAGCGTTTTTGGGATTTTTAGTAAATTCAGAATAGAGAAAATGCAGAGTACTGACAAAGGATGAATGTTGATGTAAACGGAAATATTTACGATCGTATATGTGATCGATTATTGTTCGTTATTTTTTTATCCTGCATTTAATTTTGTAGCACTTATTTTGTAAAATTAAATTTTGAAAAAAAGCACAAGGAGAACCTTTTACGCATTTTCAAATCAAAATTATCTAGGCATTTTTAAAAAACATTCTAAGAATTTTATATAAGAGACTTGGCATAAGAAATAGGTAATTTATTAGAAAATATGAGGACATTTACTGGAGTTAAGCACATCACTACTAAACTTTTTGAGTATCTCAACAAGGCGAAATTGTTGTGTGTGAGTCATGCATTACATTAATAATAATAATAAATATGCGTCATTGTTGTTTTTTACGGATCGAAATGATGTTTTGGGATTGAAAAATATATATGGAGAAGATTTTTCATAGGAGAAGATTGCATTATATATTGGCCTGTGTCTTGTCCCAAAGTTTTTAAGACGGGAGCTTACGCTCAAGAGATTAAAAAGTAGATGTAGGAAAATAATGAAAAATTTCAGATGAGCGGATGAGAGGTTTAAGAGCTTTGGCGTCTCCAACGATGACAACCTTACATAAAACAAGTAATTCCTTAAAACTCAACTGACTTACGCCACACCACTGTCGCGGTTGCTTGTGATGCTATTTATGGCAAGGAAAGAACAGTTTTTTTCCAGAGAGGTACCTATTTTTCTCTCTAGTTTCACAAGTGCTGGAAAACTTACGGATTTACCAGACGGTCTGTAAAAGTACGTAGGTATATACCAGAAAATCATTTTTAAAATGAGCTAAAGTACTGAAATCTTTTTGAAACACTGCTGCTGTTGCTGCTGCTGTTGTTGGATTGTGATATGGTATGGCACACAAAAAACAGCCGCAGGACACTTACATCAAAGCCAAGCTTTTTTTTCTGGTGGAAAAGAGGATATTATGATATGAAACTGAGAAGAGCTAAGAAGGCAAAAGAGGGAGAAAACAGAAGGAAATTGTTGTGGTTTTCATGAATTTTTATGAAAGGCTTAGGGTTATGGTAAAAGAGTTTGTAACATAATTTGTAATGAGGTTAGCCAGGGCTAATGGTGATAGCAGCTACTAACTGGAAAAATAAAGGGCGCATGCAGTAGAAGCGATATTATATGTTTGTGTAAAAAAACACTGCTACACACGTATATTTATTTGTCAGTCGGCTTCGGCTTCATTTCATCATCAGAGGAGAAGAGAAAAAAAGAACCGGTTATTTTGTTATTTTTATTGAGCCAGGATTAGAGGACGGCACAGAAGGAAAATGGGATCATCAATATCAACATTTATTTTAAAACTTCTTGTGAGACTGTATGCTTTACCGCCAAAGTTGTGATCTACCTACGAGTTGGAGAAGTGAGTACGCTTGTGGTTTTGTGTAGGTTCTGCTTTAATGTAAAATGTAACGTATGTTACTTGTAAAGAATATCATATTTCATCTAATATGTTTCTATATTCTAACAACAATTTTCTGGTGATATGAATTTCATTTGTAATGAATTTTTGTAAAAGAGATGCGTAGTAAATCTTTGTGGTTTAAAAAACAATATCAAAGCCATCATATCGTTTCCCTTTATACACCACCACCGTCAGAGAAAATTACTCACTACCGTTTTGTGACGGCTGCTGGTGAAATTCTGTCCCTACCGTAATAATAATAATAATGCTGGCAAATTATTTTTATCAAAGGAATAGTAAGTATTTTTTGAAATTTGCTGATTCATGTTCTTTTGGTCATTCAGTTTTAGTACGTTTTCAGAGGACAGAGATGATTTGTTTTCGTTTATTAAGAGCAGGACACAGTTTTACAAAAGTGCATGTACCCTTTTTTCTTGAGGTTTTGCGGTGAGCAGCAATCGTGTAAATGATGAACTGCAATGGACAGACTTCCGATGATTAGGAAAATTATTGAATTCAATTTTTATTACCACGGGCATGAAGAAAGCAATTACGAATTATGTAGTTCTTTCGCTGCCAACAACCAACGTACACGGCAGTAAGCATTCTTTATGTTGGTATTCATTTGTGCCGACACATTGTATAAAAATGTTTACATTTCGTAAAATACCATAAAAAGTATTTTAAAAAGAAATACTACCATCTCCGATCCGTATCTGCTCTGCATTTTGGAGAAAAGTGTATCAGGGAGGTCAAGAAAATGATAGAGGTAAAAGGTGCCGGTGGATCATTAAAATGAATATTAGAGGGCGGTTCAAAAGTAAACTGACTGTTTTGAAGTAGTTAGCACTCAAGCCGACCTGTGATTTTGAATTCGAGAATGATGAATACTTTTCACGCAGCAACTTATCATGTTGAATATTAGTTGTACTCATTCATTCATTCGCATTGCGTGGACAATGGTGGTAATAATAATAACATGAGTGCAGCACACCAGCAAAGATTATTATATAATACCTGTATATATAATAACCGAGAAAAAACACTTCACTTTACAACTCACTAAATTTCATCCAAAAAATTCTTCCTCAAGCCACAATACATTTTATTCAATGAGAAAGGGTGTGATAGCTTGGAAGTCAACCACTGCACACATATGATAATCACTTTTTGAGTTACCACCACTTAGCCTTTTCTGTGGTGCTTACCTCAAACATTATTTATGGTGATTTTTACATTTACCTTTAGAAGAAGATGATGATGAAAATGAAGGATGCTCAATTCTAATGGTACAACTCTGGTACAAATTTAAACGCTACAAGCAATACAAGAAAGACGGATGCATAATACGAAGCATGAGAAAATGAGAAAGTTATGCATATTTTTTTGTAGAGTAGCTGCTAGATAATTTAACCTAATCACTGAGAACGTTAAGCATTCAGGAAAATTAAAATTTACAGTTGGCCTTTATTATCTTTTTCACATTGAAAGACTAGTTCCATTAAAAAATATGCGTACATAATTTGATGTAGAGTTTATATACCTACATAAGTGCTCTGCTTGCTAGTTATATTTATAAGTATGTTACTATTATCATATCGAGACAATTTATAAATGTTTTCATTCTTTGTTGCACATTATTGAGAGACTAAGCAGTGGATTTTTGCCCAAGTGTTTAGATTCTTTGAGCATTATAATTTACGTTGTTCTAGGTACATTTAATAACATGGTTTGGCTGTTTGCAAGAAAGTAAAAATAAGATTGTAAAGGTGAAAACGGTAAAAGGAAATTAAAGGCGACGAGTGTTGTTTGTACCCGCGTTCACAAATTGAATCCCTAATCTTGTTAATTGTTTTGAAGGTAATAAAATGTGATTTACACTACAAGTAATCAACTTTATGCTAACATTTACAAATTGCAATATTACTAATGTTAATTAAAAATTTCAATTTGTTTATAACAATTCGAACATTAAAATATTATCTTTTTTCATGCTAATAATCGCATGGCCAACTTCGTGCAGAAAGGTGATTGTCTTTTGTTTAGAAAGAAACCTTGTGTATATGGACAATACCAAAAAAAAGCTAATAGTTGATCAGATCATGTCAACACGTAAAAGTGCGAAATGTAATCTTAAAGAGTATATAAGCATCATACATACTACTACATGTATGAGCATTAAAATCAAGACAAGACCAGTAGTTGAGTTTTTCAGCTACCGGATCTTTTTTAATTTACATTTTGTTTGATAATAATTTTATACCTCCATTATTATTTTTATCCCAACTGTATAAAAGGTAATGTGAGGAAGGTAGGTGGAGGGTAATTTTGAAGCTGCTGAAATTACATTCAACTCNTTACATTTTGTTTGATAATAATTTTATACCTCCATTATTATTTTTATCCCAACTGTATAAAAGGTAATGTGAGGAAGGTAGGTGGAGGGTAATTTTGAAGCTGCTGAAATTACATTCAACTCGATTCTCTAAAAAAATCCATTACACAAGTAATTTACTTTGCTATACCATTTATTAAAAATATTTTTATACACACGGCAAAAGTTTTACAAAACATGACGATGATGACGACGATGCGAATGGGTGAAATTAGCCACCTTTTCATCTGGCAGTGTAATGTACTGAATCATCGCAATTGTCAGCTAACTGATAATGTTAAAAACACATGAAAAACACTGATATCACATACCTTGTCTTGAACGTTGTTTTATCTGGTTCTATACCTCTGTACCCATCAATTTTATTCTTGAATTTATTATTACTATTGTTATTTAAAAGATTCTGTCTGCCAGCCAAATCGCACATTTGATCATCACTATTTGTCGAAATCGAAACACACTTAAAACTTAGCATAAAAATTTATGATTGTTTTTGCATATACACACACATGTAGGTAGACAATAAGAGTCATCATCACGATGAAAAATAATTGTAGTAACAGAGAAGCAAAGTGGAGACGAGATGTTTCGACATTTTTTCCTCTTGATAATAGTGATGATTGGAATCAATAATCACTGGTTGAATAGTTTTTTCATAATAATTGAAATGGCAATAATTCGTGAAGTTGATAGATTATAATCAAAATGACCGATTATTGCTAACTCATCATCAGTTCTGTTCATACATATGTAGTAATAATAACACATCAAAACTTTTTTTGACTGTTGTAGCATCACCTTACTGATAATCAGTAACTTTTAAAAATTAATGGGTTGGGGGCGAATGTTCACTGGCTACTATATAGGTAGCCAGTGTAGTAAAATGCATACATTGCAGGATGCCAGAGAACAAGGGCTGTTTTTTTGCTTACTTCTTTGACTCGGTAACGTTACGTAAGTCATGATAATAATGGTAGTGAGTGATTGTTTACATCATCTATATTATTATCGTCATTAGTCATTATACTACCACTGAGTAGCATCACCTTACTGATAATCAGTGACTTTAAAAAATTAATGGGTTGGGGGCGAATGTGCACTGGCTACTATATAGGTAGCCAGTGTAGTAAAATGCATACATACTCATACATTGCAGGATGCTAGAGAACAAGGGCTGTTTTTTTTGCTTACTTTTTTGACTCGGTAACGTTACGTAAGTCATGATAATAATGGTAGTGAGTGATTGTTTACATCATCTATATTATTATCGTCATTAGTCATTATACTACCACTGCCAACCGGACAACAACAGAGATGAGTTTATTAGCACAGCAAGTGGCCCCCTATCACACAATAATTATTTTGGTGAGATGTTATCATCATTATCTATCACAGTGTTTTCGGTCATCACTTGAATCAAAAAGAAGAGAACCAACAGGTCATCAACAATTACTCTACCATCACCGCAGAAAATAGATTGATTTGTTACTTCAACACAAAAATACAATCACCTAAATAGACGTTATTTTTCTTTTTTTGCGATACAAACAAAACGGCGACCGAATCGAGTCAACAATTCTGTTTTTTTTTAGATTTTATGTTGCACTCCCATTTTTTATAGTAATTTTACTGGAACTTGACGCAATTTACTGCTCTGAAGAAGATGGACTTACATGGACTACATTACATGTTTAAAATGGTAATCGACTCGGATACTACTGTTTGAAAGTTTGCTTATAATATCAAAGGTTATCAAACCACGACATTCGACAATCATCATCATGAATTCATGCACGTACGTTTTGCTCCTGTGGATTATAAGGTAAATTTTTACCTGAGTGGCTAGGAAGAGAGAGAGAGCAGGTTCGGGTGGCAAGTAATAACAGAAAAGCACCCATGCTATCATCAGACTCCCTACGAACACAATAAAATGATAATGATGATGACGATATGATGTGGGGTTAATGCTGAACTTGAATGAATGAGTGAGGAAAACCAGTAGTCAAAATCCATTATCTAATAGACATTTTACGAGGATTTTACTGCATAACGTTGCAATGCCCAAGCGATCTCCTGTTGTTTGCAGCAGCAATCGTAATGCCATATATGAAATTTCAACAAAGAGAATAATAATGCCCTTCAAAAGCTTCACGTATCACGGCATATAATATTGGCTTCTTGGGAGCAACATTGCATAATGTTATGAGTGTGGTTAAAGCATAATCGTGAAACGTGGAAGTCGTCAAAAAATCAAAATGGATCCGTCCATGGATGGTCATACAAATCTTTTTTTTCTCGTCTGGTTAACTCCTGGGATGATTCATTGTCGGCCTGTTACTCAAAGAACAGAAAGGGTATGCAATACAATAGTAATAATAAAAGAAAACAAAAGATGGAGAAATAAATTAATGACTAATGAATGAGCTTTACAACACAGAGCACGGCGTTTAGATTAATGTTTTGGCGTTTTCAAGGAGAAAGGTTTGATATGTTTGAAAATTTAAAAATGTAATCAGCTTTTATTTTACTTTGTCAAAATTAAATTATTTTTTAAACACTTCACCGTTCTTGCAAAAGCTACACGAATTGATTTTTTAAGTGTTTGAATTTTTGGACAAATTGCTGCATTCTAAAACATCTGCTTTAAGTTTTTTTCAAATAATTTTAAAAATAGACGTTGGAAATTTAAATTGGCAAGTAATGAAAGTAAGTAGTTAGTAGTAGTAGTAATGAAAATAAATATATTATTAAAGTGAAAGAATAATCAGTTTATTTTTACACTAGCAGCGACAAGTTTTTTTGGTAATTGTAACCCTTGTCTATTTTGTGAAAACATTATCGTGTAGTAGTGATTTCATATGATATTACCTCCACCCCTACCAATTAAGCGTCCTTTCATTACAGTAAGCGACCATTAAATGTTTATTATGTCTGATGGTAGAAAAGTGCCCACAAACAAACAAACATGAGCATGATGTATTCATTTCATCATCATAAAGGAAAATCCAATTTTTGATTTTGAAATGACTCCTTGAATTTACATGCACGTTACACCTTTGTTGATAAAAGAAATGTAATGAAAATAATAATAACAATAAACATTGTAATTTATTTCAAGAAAGAAAATTAATATTCGTGTAAACTTCATCTCTTTGTTTGCCCTATACTTCTAGCAAGTCAACGACGTGATGGATTGCTGCACTGCCACTTGTGATGAGAAAGAAAAGGATTTGATGAATTTCAGACAGGTTTACATGAAAAATGAGCGTGTTGGCCTGTTCTTATCCTTTTACCTTACCTTCACCACAAAAGCATGCATTTGGTATATATACAGTGTAGTAGTAGTAGTAGTAGTAGTAAGTTGTGAGCATTTAGTACACTGTCGACTTGTGTACAACGAAATCTGGGTAAATGTAGAAAGCATTGGTATAATAAGCTTATTATTAACATTAGTTATTACAACAATTATTTAGAAATGATGTTCATATATTATTTATCAAATTCACTAGCCAGATTGAAATTGAGCATAACGTCGTTTGATTTACAGATATTTTACACATTATCTCCTACACAAGATATATTTATATACCTATACCATCATCATGTATTATACTACGCCTTGCTATATAAAAACGTTTACCTTTCCTGCTTGAGCATCAAAATGAATCATGTTTTCATGCTGACTCATGGGAGCGAAAGGAAAACTCTTGTCGTCTATTTTGTATTGAAGATATCAAATCTTCAAACACGGTAGCAGCAGCAACAGTAGTAGTAAACAGCAGTGGTAGCTTTATTATTTTTCTACAAGAAAATTAACCAGCCTGTCCAATGCAATTGAGCAAATCATTTTTTCTTTATACCACCAAATGCATTTATCGGATATAAATTGGGAATGGCACATTTCATAAATGATAATACAATTTAGTCAAGCTGACAGGTTTTTGTTGTCGATCCTTAACTTCAAACTTACCATGTTGTTGTACTAACTTCACATTTTCTTCAACATTATTTTTTATGCCTACGTCCGTCATATAAATAAATGATTAAACACTCTTGGTCATACGTCGTGCACACCATATCTAACACTATTTAACAATCCATAAGATCTAGGTAAAATGTTTGACTGTGTTCTTTCACTCACAAAATGCAATCTGTCAAGTGGCATGCTCACGCTTTATTACTCAGCGTACACACATCACAGAGAGTTTCCCACAAAAAGTCGGAAAACACTAACCAAATGTTTGATCCAATCAGTCAAAGAAACGTCTCTACTTCATTTCAACTCATAAATCTTTGGGTCAAAACTTGAACCAGAGTGAGAGAGAGGTAGCAAATAGAAGAAACCACAAGTGTAAGTATCATGTAAACAGAGAATAAAATTAAGTGGAAATGAAATGAAGAAGGAGCAACAATTTAATGAAACGGTTGTACTATGCTTACGCACAAAATGTGTACATACTTATACATAGGTAGATATATATTTGCCACTTAGCTTAGCAAGTACATGACGCAAGTATAGAAACTTATTTTAAGATGGTTTTTCCTTGCTACTTTTATTTACACTCCGTCTCCGTCAACCATAATAATCAAATTCAGTCGAATATTAATGCCTCGGTCAGAGATTCCATCATATTTTATTATTACATTGCCTGACGTGTGATATTAACTTTGAGTTCATTTAGACAGTTCCAAGTCAACTTCATTCGAGGAGAAGGAGGATCTATCATTATCATTTCTGCTTTCAAATGATGTGATAAAAAATTGCTGTCGGTCACGGCAGGGACAGATTGAGAACAGGGTAAGCAGTCTTGAAATACGAGAAAGCAAAGCTACCTCTAAATGTTATCAGAATGAAATAAAAACGACATTATTATACAATAGGTATAATGTCTTTAATGCAATGTAGAATGGGTATTGAAATATCAGCACTCATTTTAATTCCAAAGTATAATTCACGTGTTTAAGATATTGACATGTATTGATTTACCAAAACCTTTGCTGATTCTTAAATTAGCTCAGATTTATGCATGAAACTTGGGGCACCGTGATGAAACCAAAGATATATCACGGTAGAATAATAATAACGTACCATTTCTTCAATATTTATACAGTGACATTTAGGTTCACGCTAAAAACATTTTAATATGGTTGGATTATATTACAGAAAAGATTTTTTTTAAAAACAGTTTTAACTGATTTTAACCAGTCTATAAATGGATGTACCTAGATTGGAGACAGAAACTCTGCATAAAACGTCCATAAATCAGTAACGCTTCAACATGTTTTTTTTCGTTGATACTCCGTTTATTACAGTTCCACTAGTGGTAGGTAAGTAAAATACCGAATGAAAGTCTGTCTTGAAATACCAACAAATTCATTATAATGAGATGAAGATGACAAGCTCTAAAAACAAGAAGATGGTTTTTGGCAATATGTAAAAAGCCGCCCATCTGTCCAACAACAAACTCACTCTATTTCCTAAATTCAGGAAATTCATTTAGCAACCAATACCATATTATAATTACATACAGTATTATGCAGACAGATGTGGAGAAGATGCGTTCGTTCGATTTTCCCTTTCTCGTATTTGTACTTTCACGGACTGTAACTCGTAACATTAATTGAATAAAGTTGAGTACATAATTGGCAGAGACGCAAAATTTTAAATACTTGGTTTCTTTTCCGAAGAAATCGTATATATGAAGCCTATATAATGAGCAATACGACATTTCTACAGGCCCAGCCACTAAATAACAAAGTATTAACATTTGGCAGAGCAGAATCCACTAGTGAATAAGCTCAACTTTATCTCTGCAGCATCATATTCGTCGCCGCACCATTCAACAACTGGCAAAGACGAGAAGATGACAGCTTCTCAGTAGACTGCATCTTGTACCAAAACATGAATGAATGGAAATGATAGCGCAGCGGCAGCAGCACGAAATATAGATCTGCATTGCCGATAAGCTATAAAGCGTTATCAGTAGTGTTGACTGTTTACGTCGTATGCCTTTTTTCATATTAAATCACCACAGCTGCAACGTTTTCGAACAGTAGGAAGAAAACGCAGCAGCAGCAACTGAAATTTGGCTAGCGCGTTATTAGAATTGAAACAGATAAGAAATATGGTCAGTGAGGAGACAAGTGTTTTTAGACAACATGTGCATTTATATTATATAATGAGGTTAAATTTAGTCTAAGATGATGATGCTATCAAATATGAAATGATGTACACTTCCAGATTATCTTTCAGAGCTACCCATCTCCACTCCAGTTTGCTGAAACGTTCGAATTTTGAGACAGAACAGTTTTCTGCATGTTGTTGAGTAGTTCACGACGTTTTATTGAACTAGTCTTCTTGGTGAGAACGCCTTTTGGCCTTTCAATCGGACGCCTTTTGTAATTCAAAAGAAATGACATTTACCTTTTATAATAACTTGTGAACAGAATTGTGTGTGGGCAGAACAAAGTTTATCAAAAATGTCAATTCAAAACTCCTCACCTGAAAACGAGTAAGTCACATTTTGCTTCAGTCAAATCATCATTGTTGTGTAAAAGTGATTCAATCTCAAATAATCGCTTATATGTGTTTTTAACAGTGGTTCGGCCAGGGGTAAATCAACATCGTTACGAAAAATGGAATGCCTTGCATGTAAAATAGTAGTATTTCCTCCTGTTTTCCAATGTAAATTTTGGCATTCAGTGTGTAACTTTTGTCGTCAAAGGTTAGACACATGCCCTGAATCTGATTGCAGTGAAAGTATAGACTCTGCCATTCGTAGTTCCGTTGCTGAGAAGTTTCTTGAGAAACATGTGGTTAGATGCAAATACTTCAAAGATGGAACTGGTTGTATGGAGGCTACAATGAAGGAAGAAGCTGACCTCCTGCTAGCTCATGAGACCATTTGTCATTTCCGGTACATAAATCATGTCTTACACCTAGTAATCATCTCACACCTCTTTGTAAATGATCCGTGCGGTAGACCCTGCCAGTAATGACTTCCCACTAAAAAGTATTGCTTTGTAAAGAACACTTTTTATATCGATAATATGTACTTGTTAAGTTTTTTTTTATTATAACGCCCATAGAACACACATTTTTGATATAATCTCTGTGCTGATATAAACGCTGATTTAAGCACTGACTTGTTCAATATTACAGGTTGTATGTAATTCTTTAGATAAATTATTATGCTTTCAGGGAGGTAAAATGTCTCGTGCCTGGGTGCTACAAATTCGTACGATTTACTGGCTTACCAGACCATTTCGATAAAGTTCACTTTTTGAGTAGACATCCTGTTGATAAAATTGAACTAAATACATCTCAAATGATTCTTAAGAAACACATTTGTAAGTATATTTAATTATTAATATTTATATTTTAAGCAATTATAATATATTTCGTTGAAATGTGATATATGAAGTAACAGTCAAAGTGCAATATTTGTTGGCAAAAAATATGTATAGCTAAAGTTTCTTTTCTTTTCAAGTAAATGAAGTTTGTGGGGATCGTTCTTTTAAAACTGCAGTTGGATATACAATTTTCGAAGACACCAGTATTTTCCTTGCAATATTTCGAATGAATTCTCTACGTATGCCGGTATTTGAGATTTCCTCGATAGTACATCCCTATTATTCGGAACCCAATCATTTGAAGTGCAGGTGTAGAGTTAGTGTAAGTTATAAATTCACCAAAAAGTTTTTTTTTTAATTTGGTACAAGGGGACCAAGCTAATTTTTCGTTTTGATTCAATCCATATAGGCAACAAATGAAGAAGATCCAAGTGCTGACTATGTTTGGTATGGTCCAGTTTCTCAAAAATTTCCACTGACTCCTTTAATCAGTGTTGAAGATGAACTAGCTAAACTCAAGTGGAAAGTGACATTCGCAATAATTTCAGAGTGTTCAAAATAACTACGTACATAGGTATTTAAAAAATTGTTTTGTTGTTAGCTGTCTTGCAGAAACATGTATGATTTTGTACATTTATTTTAACAAGATTATATGCAATGAGATAAATTACATATTTGAATTTTTTACTATTAAAGTTTATTTACACACAGAGAAAAATTCAAAGACAAATTCAATAAAACGTAAAATATTAAAGTAAGATACAGTGATAGTGCAAGAAAGAACAATTACATTTTACTACATATTACTCGAATGAATCAGGAAAAACAGCGTTGTTTACCAAATCATAAAAAATATTTTAATGGTGATGGAATGGATGTCTTAAACCCATACTAAAAAACTGTTTGACAAAGAAGAATTGTCAGTATTTACAGCAGCTTCCATTGACGGTTCTCGCTCACATCTCACGTTAAAACTTGGTAAAATGGATTTTTAAATGTGGATATTATATTATCCGTTTTGCAACTCGGAAAAACAAGAGAGATGTAAACCTGAAAACTTTCTATGAATCTCTCTTAATCGCCCATTCGTTAGCTATATTGGCATTAAGCCTCATTTTCTGCTATCTCGAGCGAATTTAGAGACAACTTAAACAGTAACTCATCACTGTCAAAATTTCTTAGTTGAATATAAATACTCGTTGAGCTCAGGTGTGGGAAATTTTTTTCTCTGAACTTTCAGATAATCCACTCTTAATATAACTCAATGTTCCAAAATCTTAATTTAACACAAAGTAATCACATGGTTCATTATTATTATCATTTGAAAGTGGAAAACAGACTTTTCATCTAGACAAATGGCATGAGATACTAATTTTTGTAAGCCAGAAAACAACAAGATTCTTTAAAATTGGTTATTTTGCTGGATGGTAGTACATAAGCAGTAAATGAGAGCACGGACGTAACTACATAAACATAAAACGGTTCAAGTAAGATAGTAAAATGATTCCATTACGCATAATTTTTTCTCAACTTAACATAATAGACAAGTTTCCAGTGAAATTATTCAAAAAACCAGAGGGGGAGTTTATGGCTCAGCTTAAAAAAGAAGTAAGCATTTATTTAGCATTTTTTTCCTTCTCCTTTTCCCCTTTTGTTCCGAATGGAGTTTTTAAGCCAGTTTAATAATACAAAACACGAAATTCGACAGTTTGCCGTGATAAAAAGAGACATTTTTTCTGTCATGCTAGTCCCTTGAGAGCTGATTTGCGCAAAGCTATGAGGCTTGAGAATGAGAAGGATGCTCACTACAAGCGGTACTCCAACAACAACGCCGAGTTTTCATACCGTTAGGTTAGCAGGAGTACATGACAAATGAAACCAACAACCCATCCTCAACCGTAATAATAATAGCATTTAAATGTAGTTAGTTGAGCGATATCCTTCCTCACACACAACAAGTACAAAAAAGAACAACCCAAGGAGAAAACTGAAAAAAAGCTAAACAAATGAGAAAAAGAATAATAAACGAACTTTTCAGGGAAAAAAGGCCATCGTGTATATAACGACAGAAAAGTATGCAACCCTGTAGCAGCAGTCAACTATTTTTTATCCCGAGAAACTACAAGGTATTTAGCTACTTTCACAAGATTAGTAAATATACAGACAGAAAAAATAGGGACATTTCCTCTCTATTTTTTACCAATTACATTTTCTGTCTTTTTTTATTACCAACGTCTGTGGTACTTGCAGCAGCAGACAATTTGTAGTAGCACAACAAAAGAAGGTTTTTTTGTTTTTTTAGACTTGAAACAAAGACAGTTAAATGGTTTATACAATGCATACACACCTATTTATATGTACGGAACGTGGATATTACTTTTTGTCTCGTTTTTACTACATAATTCCCGATGGAACTAAAAAAAAATGTAACGTATATAAAGACGAACGAACAACGGAGAGAGAAAGAGAGGAATGAAGGAGGATACCTAATAAAAAGAAAGTGACGCAACGGAAAATTGCCATCTGCTAATCTAATACCCATCCACTAGTTTTTACCTTCCAAGATGACATCCGAGCATTATTATTTTCCTGAATAATGTTATGTGATGTGGCATCAAGCTTTTCATACAAAGTTAAACTCATTCGATTTCAACCTGTGTTTTCTTCTTCTCTTCGGACATATAATAACAATAACAGAGAACGAGTGTATATGTATATAAATAATGTGGCCTATTGTGAAAACGACGCTACTACTTTACTGGTGCTGCAACGTATGTAAATGACATTTTTTTATAAATTAGCTAATGGAAAAAACAAAGAGGTAATGGAAGAATAGACAGAACAGATGGGTATATTCTATCATGAACTTATCCGACTGGTTGGTAAACGTATTTTTGTTCTTCAAATGAGGTTCATATAAGCATTAAGACATAAACAGAGAGAAATTATCAGAGAAAAAAAGCTACCGAAAAGATGAATGAGCAACTAGAGCTATCTCATTTTGAAAACATGTGATAGGGTATAGACAAGATAGAAAATGGTATAATTGACGTAGTGGAAACATGCTCCAAATCCATTTGCATTCATGGGGACACGGCAATAAAGCGACAAACGAGATTACACTTCACTACTTGCTTTCCTGTTAAATTGGTCCTTCCACAATAAAAGAAAAGGCGAGCAATGACATTATAATTTGAACACTCATACATATACTTCTATTTGTAGGTATAATCTCTTTACTGGAAAAGGGAAAGGAAGAATTACCCGAAGGCCGTTTTCCTTCTTGATTTTTATGTCGCTTCTGACTGATACTACTACATACAGTTGCATATATTATTGTGTATACGCTTTCATTACAAAATGCCTGAAATGTGCCATACTTGACGACGAGTTGCTACAATTTCTCTTTCTTTCTCTTTGTCCCTCTCGACTTTCTCATTCCTCATGCTTTCTACATGATCGCAATTCATCTCGCCGTTTCCTTCCTGCCATACATACACATTGCCTTGTTGCCATTCTCCTGAGGACTGAAGTTAATTTAACGCTGTTTGCTGCTAGAAAAGTACCGAGAGCACGTTGAGCCAGTTTATATTGGATATCACATGTAGAACAGCATAGTCAAGCTATTTTCTCGAAAATATTATTATGCAAAGAATTAGACAAAACACATGTGAAAGAAACATTAACATGATATGCAATTTCATTTGAAAAAGACTAGGGTAAATAGAAAAAAAATTCAGAAAGAGGAAGTAAGAAGGAATGAGTAAGAAGAGTGTTACTGTCAAAGTTGGGTAAGTAGAGAATTACTCGCATCAGAGGTTGTTCAAAAGAGTGAGAAGATTAGATTACTCCGCGACATCAGCTTCAAAGCTGAAATAATATGTCGTCTTGTATGCAAAACAAATAACAAATGAGTTTATGTCACATTCTCGACATGCCAGGAAGGATGTGTACGTTGTAGTGGAAGAAGTACGAATTTGTGAAAGAGGAGAAAGTGGAGAGTAGCGAGCGAGTGTGATAAACAATGCAGAAAAGAAATCTACATACTCTTGTGGATTTGGATTTAATTGGAAAGCGAAATAGCAAATTAGATGTACATTACGTATGACTTTGCATTTAGTATTATGTCATGTTGTTTGTATCTCATGATGATCCCTTAAATTTTTCATGACTCCATTTGCGCTTTTCGTTTGGTGTTTTCGTAAACTTGTGAAACTACTCATGACCTACACATGACAAAGGAATTTAAGATTTCTTATGACTCAAACAAAAGTTTGTGCTTTCTTACCTTAAATAAATTATGATGTCATTACTTCACACTTATTTTGTGCTTCTGCTCACTCTATGTATTCCACCAATATACAGATTACATATCTCGAAAAATAGCTTATTTATACCTTTAAGTGCATAATCCATTAGACATCACTGGAAACTTTCAACTATACTACAAAAAAATAAAGGAAATGGACTAGATACCATTAATAATGAAATTTTTGAACTAACTGATGTACTCCAAAAGAACTAAATAGTATTGCATCTCTCTGGATGTACTATGTACTCGTCGTAAAATCTTGAATACAAAATGTTTGTAGATAATTAGAACATCTATTGTGTTTCGAATCACAGATGGATTAAACAACCACAACCGTTTCTTTTCGTTTCTTCATTTGACTTGATTGGCTTCGTTCGGCACACTCACTACATCATTGGTCAACGTCAACAACATGTTCTTAACTTACCAATATTCATTCCCTGTGGTGGTGGTTTTCTTCCGCTTCCAAAACTAGAGCATTTACCAACAAATTTTCCAACAAGCCCAAAATGTTTCTTCAACAAAGCAAGTGTCAAAAGGGTGCATTAAATTATAACTGTATGTAACCCTACGACGATATGATTGCCACCTCCAACAACGTTTGCATTGCTGGTGACGCTCGAAAGATTTTCAAAGCAAACCCCCTCTACGAAAACGTTTTCAAACTAACCTCGTTTTCATACAAAGAAAATTTTCAGAAAACTCCAATTTAGGATGAAACGCAATAATGCTCAATGCATGCATAAATACTATTGTACGAGTAGATACTCAATTCATAAGAACATAGCAAACAAACAAACACGTTCGTTCTCTCGGAACAAATACGAGTGTCGCCGTATGCCATCGATGAGAAATGAAACATCTGGTACGCGCTGTTTACAAACATAAGTTTTTTTCTCTCTTTTCTCCTCCTCTTACTTACGCAGCAACAACAACAACACTGACTACTACACAAAGCTGCAATTTATAGATAATAGATAGCTAGGCAGGCTAGCAATAAGATAAATAATGCACTTAAAAAATACAAAAAAATGTACAAGTAAACAACAAACAAGCTAGACACTCATGAATTTCGGGTGATTTCATCAGTTGTTTTGTTGTTTTGATGCGTGTTTCTGAGCATTCTGGTTTTATTTAGTACTGCCAGTTTTGAAATCCAAGTGGTTTTAAAATGCGCTGCAAGTGTATGGTTGTGCGGTTAAAATGAGGTTGATAATTTTGAAGACGCTTCTGGAAGTGACTTGAGTAGTAGAGTAGTAGTAATAGTTTGTAGTAAGGTCAGCTGGTGTTTTCTAACGTTATTCAAAAAGAAAACAGAATTTGTCTCTGCTTGATTTGCAGTTTCCTTGCTTTTAAATTGGTTGTGTTTTTTAGTGTTAGCGATTGATTAACTTCGTTAAAAATGTAAGTAAAAGAGAAGATTTAGTTTTTAAGTGAATACTTTTGAGTTCACTTAGTCGTTAGTCGTTTGGTTAATTTAAAAAAATTATTATTATGAAGTTGGCTGGCAGTGTCATTGAGACAAACAGCATGATAATTATTTAATTTGTTTTTTTTTGTTTACTATTACTAGATTTAAGTTTCTTCAAGTTTGCCTTATCATCAATTAAGCATTGATCAAGCATGTTTCTTCCAGAAATTCTGTAGTTAACTTAAGAAAAGGCTAAAGGTACAATATCTGTCTGCCTGTATTCTAGTAGATTAGCGAAATTATTTGGGTAACTTGTAGTAGAATCTAGTCATTTTTTGCTTTGAATCGCTTTTTGCATTGTACCGTACATATATAATACTACAGTGAATATTTCAAAATAAACCGAAATAAAATGTTATAGTGGGAGGTCCGAGTAAAAGGTGTTATAAGAACAATGCGGCATTACTGGTCGAGAACCAATTTTGGACATTATTTACAACTTATCGAGTTAGTGATATCGTTTTAATTGAAGAGGTGGTGTTTGCTGGCTCAGAAGCATCTAGTCTATAAAAATGGATGATGGACAGCAAGGTTTGATTCTTTTACAGTAATTCTGAAGAATTTTTGGGTTGCATTGTACTGGAATTTTAAATACAATTATTTGTTTAATTGTTATTTTTCAGATATATGCAGAGTGTGTCGATCAGAAGGGTCCCCTGATCGACCACTCTTTTACCCCTGCGTGTGTACCGGTAGTATAAAATATATTCATCAAGACTGTCTCGTACAATGGCTTAGATACAGTAGAAAAGAATACTGTGAATTATGCAACCATCGATTTTCCTTTACACCAAGTAAGTAATTTTTATTCTTTAACGAAATGGTCAGTCCAACGGTTGTTAACTCTTGGGCCAGTCAATAATTAGATCTAATAAATTATAATTTGTGTGATAGTATATGCTCCGGACATGCCCAAGAGACTTCCAGTCAAGGACATCATTAGTGGACTCTTGACAAGCGTTGCTACTGCTGTTAGATTTTGGATTCACTACACATTAGTAGCGTTTGCATGGCTCGGCGTAGTACCGTTGTCAGCATGCAGGATTCATCGAAGTTTGTTCACTGGGTCTGTAAATTCTATACTAGCCCTTCCTCTTGATCTCTTATCTACGTGAGAATACATAAAAAATACCCTTTTTCTTTTGCACAAAAGTAAAGTTCTCTGCGTGTATGCGTAACTTATAATTGTATAATTTATCTTACAGGGAAAATCTCCTCTCAGATATTTTCCATGGGTGTATTGTGGTTATGTGTACACTTTGTGTGTTTATAAGTTTGGTATGGCTTCGCGAACATATAATGCATGGAGGTGCTCCAGAGTGGCTGGAAGCCCCTCAGGAGGTACAACTTACTTTGATCTTTTTTCGTGTCAGTGTTTTTTACCAGTATTGTGTCATAAATCTAAGAGCTTTTGGTTTAATTTAGGATAACCCTATCGAAGTTGTGGATGCAGAAGAAGTAGAAGATAATGGTTTGAATGATATAGACAATGGAAACGTGGACATTGACGGAGATAATAATGGGCTGCAACTTGACGTTCAAGCTCCAGCAAATCAAAATGATAATAATAACAACAACAATGTGCAAAATGCGAGAGGCGCTGGAAACGATGAAATTAATTGGAATCCCATCGAATGGGATCGTGCTGCAGAGGAACTGACATGGGAGCGTCTACTTGGCCTCGATGGATCCCTTGTTTTCCTTGAACATGTTTTTTGGGTTGTGTCCCTTAACACGCTATTTATACTCGTTTTTGGTATGTTGACTCTGATATGTAAAATAATTATACGTACTTTCGATTACTTTGTTTGTGTGAGATCATATTTTTCACTTTGAATAATTTCATTAATGATTTTTTTTAGAATTTTCTCCATACCATATCGGGCACTTCACTTTAGCTGGTTTACAACTACAAGAAATGACCAAAGTTCAGCATTTTGAAGGTCTTCTCGTTACTTTATGTGGATACTGTGTCGTAGGCATATGTCTTGTATTGCTTCATGCAGTTGCATCAATTATGAAGTTGAAACGGTACTTCAAAAAAAGAGTTAATATTCTACTGTTTGTATCTATGCATGTGAATCATGAATGAGGATAAATAATTATGTTTATTTTTCTAGATCGAAAAAAGTGCTGGGGCTATGTTACGTAGTTGTGAAAGTTTGTTTACTTTCAGTCGTAGAAATTGGAATATTTCCCCTAGTATGTGGATGGTGGTTGGATGTTTGTTCACTATCTTTGTTTGATGCCACTCTAAAAGTACTTAATTATTGTATAATCACTCATTATTTTTAGTTGTTGATCACATCAAAGCAGTGCACTGCAGTGGTGTGACATCACATCATCTATGTGTTGCATTGATACAGTAACTAAACTGAATGCTTAATTGGTAGATTAGCGCACAATTACAACAAATCTGTAGTATCACAAATATTGCAGCAATGTATAATTGCATATGTATCTTATATTTTCACTTTAGATGATACATTTGCCAATTTTGCGTCATATTCGAAGATTTTTGTTTTCAATGATTATCTTTGGAACAACGGTACTTTTGATGGTTTGGCTTCCTATCCGAATAATCAAGAAGACGCTTCCAAACTTTTTGCCCTATAATTTCGTTTTCACAACGTAAGCTTTGTGCTAATTATTATCACGTTAATATTTTATTGTTATAAGACTGATTTGCTTCAAATTTTATGCAGAGAACAAGCTCATGAGCTGAGTTTGGAGCTTGTAGTTTTACAAGTCATGATGCCGGCTTTACTCGAACAAGGGCACACCCGAGAATGGCTGAAATCCATTGTGAAATACTGGTGTATTGTTATGGCGTGGATATTAGATTTGCGTTCATATCTGTTGGGTGATGTTCCATTAGAAAATGCTGTAAGTTTTAAACCAATAGACCGAGTTTTGAATATTGAATGCCATTCTTCAAACAATTAGCATTTCATGTGTTATACTTCTTTAGAGCAATGGTGACGTAATTAATGAAAATCACGGACACAGGGAAAGGGAAGAACAAAATGTAGTGGTAGAGCAGCCTGTTAATGTTGAAAACGTGAATCTGAATAGGGACGAAGGTGGGCAACCAGATGACGGCGTTAATCACGGAGAGCTTCAAGCAGTTGGCGTTCAAGTGCAGGCTCAAGTTCAGATTGCTGGAGAGGTGGGAGCTGCAGGTGGCCTAGGGTTTGTGATTGGTGGCGGCCTTGGAGCTGCTCATCAAGCTTTACTATTACGAGATGGGCCTACGGGATTTCTTCCATACACAAGACCCAGATTTTTTCCTGTTAAGGTACGAGAAAGTAAAATGTTGAAATGAATAGTTCACAAAATAAGAAATTTTTAATTACACGCGACCTACATATATATCTCGTGCAGATTGGACTTCTTTTGATGGCCATGTGTATGACCTTGTCAGTTGTCAGTATTTTCATTTTGACTGTTCCTGGTTAGTTACACATTAAAATTAAATATAAGCTTATAATATTACAAATATTATAATCCAAATAATTTGACTGAATGCTACTTTGTTTTTGTCATTATTATCGCATTTTTATTTATGTACTTTAAACAGTTTGGGTTGGACGATTCGTAATGAGATACTGGTTGTCAAACCCTGACGAACCTATACACGAACTTTACACAACGGCAAGTGGGCTGTATGTCACATGGCTTACTGTACGACTGTTAATCCTATTTTGCACATGGGTTCCAAGGGGCTGGACAGCGGTTTGGGAGATGATACGGCGGTGGAGTGTTACGGTACACCTTTTAAATTCGTCTTTTAATTTCATCTTGATTTTGTTTTGATATATTTTCAATCTTATATTCTATCACTATAGATGTGTACAAGTACAATGTATCTGAGGACAATCGGTTTATCCTTCCAGGTGATTAAAACGGCGGTAGCTATCGCCCTTCTTATAGGATTTATTCCATACATGTGTGGATTACTGTTTGAATTATTATTGATTTCACCGTTGCGAGTTCCACTTACTCAATCTCCAATATACTTGGCAAGTGAAAATTGGGTGATGGGTACACTATATGTTAAAATTGCGTGTGCTGCCGCAATGATGACCCCACAAAATTTCTGGCTAAGGCGAACTCTAGAAAGGGTAACAAAAGGATTTTTTAAACTTTTCATCTAATCTTACATTTTTTACTTTGAGTTATTTTTAACAATACAATTATATTCAATCTAGATTTACAATGATGGATTCCGCAACATCAACTTAAATTTTATCATCTCAGAGTTAGCAGCCCCTTGTATTGTTCTACTTGGGTTGGCTCTTGCTGTACCTTATGTGATAAGCCAGAGTATTGTACCTTTATTTGGTAAGATTTTTTAAAACACGAATCCGGATTGTAGTGATTTTACGAAAGTTTAACTAACTACAAACCATTTACATTTATCGTTTGAATTTGCAGTTACAAATATGGACACACTGAATTTGGTCCATCGGAGAATATATCCATTTTTCTTGGTCATTGGTTTACTTTTTGGTGTCATTTCGTTCCAGATTCAGCAATTTAAGAAATTATATGAGCACATCAAAAACGACAAGTTAGTGATCGATATTGAGTTGCATGAAATTTTAATATCAGAAAAAAAGATTTGCAAAGTTTCTTTTACTTTTTTGGTTTAGATATCTCGTCGGCCGAAGATTAGTCAACTACGAACGACCCCCTCCGACCCCACCAGTCTCAGCAATGTGAATTGCCGAATCTCTGTGTCCTCACATTGCATTGTTGTATAAACTACGAGGTTTATTAGAAGTATTCTATCTTAATTTTTTGATTTAGTTATTTTCTGATTGGCTTTGAGCTTCTCGAAAGACAATAATTTTTTGAATTCTCGTTTATTTTTATAAGTATTACTTGGAGTCACTGTTCTATCCTAACGTTCAAAAATGAAAAAAATACCATACACCTTTGAATATCTAACCGCTACTAATTTTGCGAGATTGCACCAATTGGGATCATTGATGCTCCGTATCATTAATTCTAATTCAAGTATGTATATCTGCCAGACTATCTATACACTATTCAATATCAAATTATTACCAAGCTGCTTAAAATGCACTATATTACAATATTATTACTACTATTAGTACATCTAATTAGTTTCGAAAGTTAGTTTTAGTGTATTTACTATATAAAGCCATAATAAATAAACAATGATAAAAAAGAACGCTGTCAAAGTGTAAGAACTGATCATAATTTTAGCTAACAAAACAGTCTGATAATTCGAAAAATTATAATATGGCTTATTTTTGAGCACCACATCAAATATATAGTTTATCCCTTTGTTGTTTCTGATTTCAATTGAGTACGGTTGCTGCAATGTATTGTTATGCTCATAAAACGCTGATACGGAGTGTGCAAAAGAGATTCTAAACAAACAATTAGCTAGTAACACTAACCGTTTTCAGTACTACTCGTTTTTCAATGCAACAAGTGATGATTGATAAAGTACGTAATTACCATAAGGTAAGGTAGAAAGTGTACCAACACAGCACCGGTACTTTGGCATTATCAAATTATAAACGGTTATACTACTTTATTTTGTATGTTCAGTTTTAGTTTAGTATCATAATAATAATAATAATAATAAGGAAAAAAGTTATTTTACATTTCAAGGCTACGTACGAGTAGACATGAGGTTTGTCTGGATTTCCAGACATTTGTATGGAAGAATACGCAGGATAAATGATCACATAAATTAAATTCATATGATATTACGTAAGAATAATGGAATATATAGATTAAATATACGACAATGTAGAATTAAGAAATATAAAGTGCATGTCTGTATATCAATTAATTTGATGTTGTGGTACATATTATATATCATTGTCACGTGTAATATTGAATATGATGATTTAGTCAAATAACAAAACTTATGTATGTACATTATGTATAATGATATTACATATAATTTGTGCTTACAACAACTTCTCGAATATGTGATAAGGATCGTTTTAGTGTCTCTGATCAATTGATCATCACTTTTGCGCACCAGAGAGTTGAGAAAATAAAGGTATTAAATAAATAAACTGTATTGCAGATCAGTGCATTTTTGTTTTGCCAAAATCACTTTTCCATGATTTCTAATACTTTGTGATCTCGGTATCTCTTCTATACTATCTTTCTACTAAATTCACTAAAGGTTGGAAACAATACGGTTAGACATTGGTGTATTTCCATTGTTTCGCCGCTGATCACTCTTGCTTTGAAAGTGCATTTGAATTTCATCCAAACTTTTTCCTTTTGTTTCTGGTACAAATGCTATCACAAATATGTCACCTAAAAATGCAGCAATTCCAAATATCCAAAAGCACCATTCAATTCCAATACCGATCTGAAATTGAAATGTTTTCAAAAGTTTGAGAAAAGTGTTAAGAATGTGAAAACATGATGAAATCGACTTTTAAAATTAAATTGAATACCTTGATATTGTCGAATACTTTAGTCACAACAAAAGTATTCAGCCAGTTGAATGAAGTAGCTAAAGCTGACGCTCTCCCTAATTTAAACAAGAAAAGCGAATTTTAGCTTGGGCATGCCAGACCCAACACCTTCGTAAAAGCTGTTTTTGCAATATGTCTTACCTTTGATATTAGGAGGCAGTATTTCACCTGTGGAATACACAATCGTTAATTAAAAATGATAACATATCTGACCAAAGAGGTATGTATCTCTATGTATCTGACTGAATAAAGTAGTTGTAGTTTTAGTTAATACCTGCCAGTAGCCACGCTATTGGTCCAAATCCTGAAGACAAGTCATTAAAAATTTAGAATTTCCAAAACAATAAATAATTATTTTCCGTATGCCCAACTCATTTGAAAAGAAACAAATATTCACTATACCATGTTACCTAAACTGAAAGCAACTATGAAAACCATCAGACATAAAAGAGGCAACCAGCCAAGAGAGTCCGTCACGGAAGAATCCTCCTCTTTCATATAAAAGAATGCACCCAAAACGGATAACGAAGCAGCCATTAAAATCCCTGACAAAAGGAGTAGTATTCTTCGACCAGCTTTATCCATTAAAATAGCCGCTATTATTGAAGCCGCAACTTGTACAAGACCGACAATAATTGTCGCTATTTTTGGATCCAATGTTGAACCAGCATCCTCAAATATAACTACGGTGTAAAATACGATGGCGTTCTGAAATTAAAAATAGTTTTTTTAAATTTTGAATTTTATAAAAAATGAATTGCTTTTCCATACATTGCCGTTCCATTGTTGAAAAAACATTAAAGCCAGACTGATTCCAAGTGGTTGCATAATGCTTCTTGTAAAAAGAGCTCTGAATTTAGGAACTTCGCTGGATTCGATACTGGATTGGAGCTGTAAAACAGGAAAGTGGACCATTGGACTGACTGTACTTTCATACATAAATATTTTTGAAATAGTAAAATGTAATTGTTGAAGAAATCATAATACACATACAGCATTTAATTCATCTTTAACTTGCTGATGTTGGGTAGCCCCCCTAAGCCACTTTAAAGCATTTGAAGCTCCAATTTTGTCCTTCTTTGACATCAAGTAGCGTGGACTTTCCTAAATGATAATACAAAATAAAGCAGCTCTTCTTCATTTACCGTATAACTATATTTTCAACCAATGTTTAAAAAATATAGCATATCATACCGGCATAAATATCATTGCAACAAAGAAAATTGCAGGAATGCCAGCACACACCAGAGCTAGCCAGTTCCATTCAAGGAAGTAGCCTATTATGTACCTTGGGCAAATTAAAACATGCTTTTATTAACTTTGTAATTAAGATAACATATTATATTAATATCATTCTTCGTTTTCCAAACGCTATTACGTGAATACTACTCCGCAGTTTATCATGAGCTGTAAGGAGCTTCCCAGAGTTCCTCTGATGCTACTTTCAGCAGTCTCACTGATATACACAGGGGCAGCTGAAAATATTTTTAATTTGTTTTCAACATGTCATTATATACAAATGGAAAGTTTGTGAAAACTGTTCTGAGAAAGTGAGTTTTTAAAAACTTGGGCATAAAAATTAGGTTTATCTGATAGCCTACCTAAACTGAAACTCCCACCGCAAAATCCCTGCAATACGATTATTAATATTATTATTATTTATTATTGTGCTGGTAATGACTTGAATAAGTTTCTATTTTCAGCATTCAGTTGCAATTTCGCAATTTACCGTTATAAATCGTCCGGCAAAAATCATTCCTTCATGCTCAGCAAACGCTATTAGGAGCCAGCCAAGGATGAACAATGGAGCAACAGCAAGCATGCATGTCTTTCTCCCAAAGTTATCAGCCACGTACCCAGCAAAAAATCCAGATATACAAGCACCTATCTGTGCCAAAATAACACCATCATAGAGTAATTTCTGATAAATGCTGCTATGAGCAAAATATTTTGTTTCTTATAAATGTTGTTACAGGCGCAACACTGCCAATCCATGAGTGAGCCTCGTCGTCCAAGTAAGAGAAAGTTGTTGAGTTTTTCAAGTCAGGCAAAGCCGGCGAGGTATAACCGAGCACAGTACCTAAACCCAAAGCTCCAAGTGTTGCTTTCAAAATAATATTATATAAAATTGCATTTCAATCATTACATGTTTTCGCTTTTCTTATGTTCTTTCTCCTAGTGAAAATTACTGCACACGTTATGTTATTTTGACTCAATTTAAAACTGAAAAATACATATTATTACCAACTCCAGCTGCAAGAAACTGAGGAAGCTTCTTTGGTGTAAAATCTGTTATCGGATCAGTAGATCTATCCATGCCCGTTTTGGTAAATATGACCAAATATTTCAGTTATAAACCAAGGAGAACAAGAAGAGAATAAAAGGAACTCTTGTTGAAATCAAAGTCACTTCACTTTTGAAAATCAATACGTTAATGAACTTACAATAGCAGCGCCTGTTGGTGCTTCTGTCTTTCTTCATTTAGCAATCTTTCATATTTCGTTTCGTTATCCATGACTCATGTCTTTGCTTGGTGCAAAAGAGTTGACTTACTTTTTTTGAAGATCTTCAGCAATTATATCAAAACTATCTGATAATATTACGCAATAAAGAGAGACTACGCAAAATTAATTAACAAAATTACAAAGTGTACACACATTATCATTATTAAATTAATGTGAGAAGCCAAAGTAGACAAACCTCATAGGAAAGTGTCAAGTAATTGATAATGATTGCAGCGTCACGTCCTATGATGATTCATATCGTTCATTTTCTGAGCAAGTAATGCTTGAAAAGATTGTTTTTTTTACTTGCTCCGCTTTAGCTTTTCTCTAAAAGATTATGCGTGTGCATACGCTTCTTTAGCATGGCATAAGATAATGGTCTTTGTTGAAAAGCAGTTTTCATAATGCACCGCTGACCAAATCAAATTATCATTATTACAGATGCACTGAAATCGACGGTGCTCTTCCTCTAGCTCTGGTAGTAACATTAATTTGCTTTAAAATTACCATAATTTCATGGCCATAATACTCATAATACAGCTTCTAAACAACCATTTTATGAAAACTGCTAGTTTCGAGTAATTTAAAATGGTCAACTAACTACAAACAATTAGTTTTTATGGTGCGTCATGGGGTGTTTACGTGAACTTTTAACTTTTCTGTTATTTTGAAGGACGAACTTATGTGAAAGTTAATTTTCAAAATCGTGAAGCTTATATACATAGGTACATACATAGACATTATATACCAAAAAACCGACTTCACGCCCACATATCGAACATACAGCAAATATTTGTTACAGGTACAATGTGTGAGTAAAAACCAAGGTCTGTTCATATATTTATAACTATTGGTTTTTATCGTAGGTTAGGTTTAAGTAAACTAAGCAATCCATCAATGTGTACTTTTTGTAGCTTTATGATACTATAAAAAAAGCTCATCTTAAAACAAACCAGTTAAATATCCAAAACAAAAGTACGAAAAATTTTATGATCTCGTCATATTTATATAATGCAGATTTATGCTCATATAAATTAGCCAACTCTTAAACCTAATGATGAAACAGACAGGATCAAGTTCGTGTACTTATCTGTTTGAGTTTGCAAATATGCTGCAGAGTGTAGGTCATGCTGCATACCATGGTATATTTAATTTTATATGTTAGTGTAAGTAAAACATTTCCCCCTCTAGTTTCTTAATTTATTTTTCTGAATGAAACAATCCAATTTACTACAAGATAAAAAAAATTAAAAATGAAAAAACTACAAATGAATACATACTTATTGTATAATATTTCAAAAGGTTTAGATTTACAACTGTATTTCATTAAATTTTTTTCTGAGTTTCGTCTTCACACGACCGTCTTATGAACATCATTTTTTGGCACAATTAGTAATGTGAAAGTTATCTGCATTCGACCTCGTTTTATTTAAGTGGTTGTTATTTGGCACGGGTTTTTACAAACGTTTAAAAGAGATAATATTGTTGTCTTTAAGTTTACTAAAGTAAATATACAAAATGATTTAATGAATACTACTTTCAGCTAAAGACACTGAAATAATCGAACATTGAAAATGTCAGAAATAAGCTAAAATTACTCTAGCACTTGGATTCTCAAAATGAACAAAGTACTTATTGTATTGTAAGTAATACAATGTATTTCATTCACTAAAAAACCATTGTAAATGTGAAACTGCATATTTTCAATATTCCAGTTAAGGACTTGGCTCAAAGTGTCTGCTGCGGATTTTCATCTCTGTTCGTTTCAGTGAATAGTAATATCCATGCCAAGCATACCAATTGACGCCATTAGCGTAAGACTCATGCTTACCGTTGCTTTCATCAATATAGAGTCCGTTCAAATTAGCCTGTGAAAAAAAGTACAATTTAATACGAAGCATCTTCTTTACATCACGTGTAAAGATTGAAAGTATGTATATGACGCATTCACTCGACGACACGATGTCGTCTTTTTTTAAACCCATCCACTTCTTCATTTTCAATATTTAACATAATTTATACCATTTCTAATAAAACTGTCCTTTAGATAGCACATTATTATTGTCTCTGAACAAAGTAAGATGTACAATTTGTCATCATTATTATGTGTCAGAAAAAAACATTATATAACCCTGCTCTAAAACTGGTAACCCTAACAAGAAAGTAAACCATACCATACACATCATTTTCCAACACATTTCGTGGCAATTCATTTACTGTAAATGTGCAATAGATGTCCTCAAGATTCATATAGCCATTACAATAATGTGGGTTTCTGAATTATGGGCAATGCTGAGCATACAAGCTTCTTTGAACTTTTTCTTACCCTCTTTTAT